>OX376373.1:140425238-140477738 GCA_947369275.1 Nemotelus nigrinus
ATATATATATATATATATATATATATATATATATATATATATATATATATATATATATATATATATATATATATATATATATATATATATATATATATATATATATATATATATATATATATATATATATATATATATTGTAAAAACTGAACAGTTTCGCGAACATTTTTGTCTCTGAAAACTGTTTTAGTAAACAAAACACCTTCCCATCGCGAGTCGGTAAGATCAGAGGAAAACATGTTTGTTCGCATTTTTTGTGTCTATTTGGTTGAAACATGCACTTTTTTTTAGCGACAGCACTCATTATATCGATTAATGTACTTTGATTCACCTCGTAAAAAATTTTAAACATAAAAATAATAAAAAAATTATAATCAGTAGCAGTAATCATATACTTATGCTTGATATAAATAATACACTGAAATAAAGCGTTGTATTAATTACTTTGTCATATTTAATTTATATTATGACCCATATTTATCTGATTGAACTGTAGATAGAGGCACACAATATGACTATTTTATTAATTTTATTTATATTACCTTGATGTTCTGTCCAAGAGCATCATATGGGGCATCACATACTTCCGGTACTATTCGAGATATTGAAGGAGGTGAAACTTTGAACTAATATTTGAATGATTGAAAACTGTCTCCAGTGGCTAAGTACCTCAAAACTAAGTGCCAGGCGATCGCTTTTCTGTAATTTGCATTTTTCTTGGCGATTTTTGGTCCTAGCAAATTAATTAACAGTTCAAAATCACTGCTTGACATTCTTACAAAGTTGTGAAACGATGATCTCATTTCTCCACTTAAGCCAACGTCGTCAGTACATAAATCTTCCAATAATACTTCCGTGCTATAATCAACTTTCCTTTTTAATTGAGAACTGGCCCATTATATCGGTTTTTATCTTCTTTTTATGTCATTTATGAAGCAAAATTCACAGTTAATTATAAAATCACCGTCTTCAGACATTTCTCGGACACAGGATAAACAGAACTGAGAGCAAAACCTTTATGTTCAGTTGGAACAGTCTGTTTACAAAAAACAGAACTGTTTTCAAAATACAAAACAAGTATTTTGTTTTGTTTTTTGAAAACATATATATTCTAATTGTCTCTTTGGTGGAAACCAGGCATTATTGAGAAAAAACTGTGTTCTGAAATATAAACTAAAAAAATTATTCCAGATGCGAACTCTGAATTGGTAATGCGGTTTCGGAAAAAATAATGCCAGATCTAGCATTCAAAATGCTAAAATGGTAGCACTGCTCATGACTTCTGCAGCACTTTAGAAGTAGTGCTGTGTTCACTGGGCTATGAAACACTTACCCGAAGTGAAAATGATGCACACGGACTGTGCATGCTGATAGAGTAATGGAGAGAGTGGAAGGAAGGAGGAAAAAAAGTGCATTTTTGGAAATCACTAATTTCTTGGCTGTTTTTGGCAAATATTTGTCATATTTTCAAAATACCATGTTATCTTATCAATGAAACACAATACATATGTACATATAGGATTTAACCGACTGAATTTGGTGACACACAAAGCTCTTTTTCACATTCTAGCATATGGCATTCTCCGAAATTTCACTTACCACAAATAAAAATATATAAAAATGTATATGCATGACGCAGACGAGCTAAGTAATGTAATTAATCTTCTAATTGAATGTTCTTGCTGACCCTTCATAAAATACATAAAAATTATTTGTGTATGATGAAATTTGTTGATCAAAAATTATCATAACATGTTTTCAACCAACTACGAAACTCTGAAAAAAATTCAAAATATTTTGCACTGAAAACAACATCATGCATATGCGAAATAATAACACGTCCATACAGTCAATACTCTCTACGTAATTGACACGCATGGCGTTTGGAACATCGGAACGAAAACTTGTCTCAGATTGAATCCACAGAAAAATACTTGTGGTGGCCTGAAGAAAATCAAAGTACATACATATATACACCATTTCCGTTGGAGCACTCTTTTCCCATTTCACAGAATCTCAGCGAGATTAATGTAATGACAATTAAAAATCTTTAAGAATGTTTCGATGTAAAATTATTGAGAAACATTAATTGCAGCATTAAAATGAAATCTGAAAATTCGATAAAGGACGTATTAGTACGAAATCCGTTGCACTTGCGTTTAGCAGGTGTTCTGACCATCTTAAACTCGCACGCTGGTTAAAATAGTTCGTTTTAAGTGATTTTACTTGGAGTGATTTCTACTAGTCGTGATGTATTTTTGGATATTCCTGATCTTAGTTTTACTCCTCGCCGATTATTTATACCGAAAAAGGATAAATGAAAAAGCAGCTAACATCCCGGGTCCATCGTATTATGTACCATTTGTTGGATATCTTGAAGCTTTGACAGTGCAATCTATGGACGGTAGATATTTATATTGTTCATTAAAATTCGCACAAACCAGCTCCTTGTAACTAACAATTCCACAATCCAGAAATTTTTAAACGCTTCGCCGAATCAATGCATGACTACGGAAAAAACTACGCCGGTTGGATATTCTATGAGTTCATTCTAGTGACATTCGATCCAAAAGCTATCGATGCGGTTTTAAATAACACGAAACATATACGGAAACCACGCCTTTATAATCCTCTCAAACCGTGGATCGGGGACTGTATGCTACTAAGCGTTGGCGAAATGTGGAAAATAGTCCGTAAGAAAATATTTGGTGCAGTGTTTCATTTCAGTGCGTACGAGGACTTCTCTCGAGTTTCTGATGAGCAAAGCTCGATTTTCGTGGGGTGCCTCAGGGAAAATTGCGGGAAAGGGGCTTTTGATTTATATCCGTATGCTGCTGCAGTCTCGATGGACGTTATTTCTGGTAATGGATTTGACTTTTACTTGGCAGAAAACGTAATCGAAACCAATATGTTTATTTCAGAAATTGGTCTTGGATTCAAAATGAATGCACAGACGACAAAGAAATCTGAGTACTTCAAAGCACTTCACGGGTATGTTAACAGAATTTAGTTTGATGTTTTCAGACCTCTTGAAACACATTTCAGAATGCTGAAAATTTTTACAACGAGAATATCAAAGCCGATCTTATCGTTCGATATCATTTTCCGAATCTTCACACCACATCTAAAGAAAAAACAAGATGAATATATTCAGGTCCTTCATAGTTTCGCTGAAAAAAATATACAAGAGGGAAGAAAACTGTTGTTGCAAAAGGATCCTGCACATAGAAACCCTTTTGGTGAGTATATGTTTTAAAAATAGTGAAGAAATAAAATACTCAGATAAATACAAATATGATCGGCTTGACAATATTTCAGCCAGTTTCAGACCAAGCCGAAAATAAGCATCGATACAACGTCATTGACTACTTACTGCAAGTTGTTATAAATGGAAAGGCCCTTTCCGGCAATACTATTCGTGCAAATGTCGATGGTTTGATGTTTGCGGGACATGAAACTTCGACTACTGTCATCCTGTTCACATTGTACTGCTTATCCCGACATCCTGACGTTCAAAATAAAGTCTTCGAAGAGGTCCGTCAAGTTATTGGCGATGATCTGTCAACGCCAGTTAGTCTGAAAGAGCTCAACGAGCTGAAATACTTGGAATGCGTTTTGAAGGAGTCACTGCGACTTTATCCGCCGATTTCGATTATCGGTCGGAAAATTGAAAAGGATGTAGATGTTGGTAAATGTTTCTCATCTCTGCCATAGCCATGATTTTGCTGTAACTTGTTTGTTTTTTTGCTACTTAGGTGAGTTCACAATCCCAGCTGGAACAACGGTTGCCATTCCAATCAAACTTATCCAATCGGATCCGGAGGTGTTTCCCGCGCCCGAGCAATTCATTCCCGAACGGTTCGCTATTGAGGCAGAACTCGAGAAAAAACATCCATATTCGTTCATGGCATTCAGTGCTGGACCACGAGATTGTCCAGGTCGTAAGTTTGCATTGCTGGAACTCAAGAGCATAATATCGAAGGTCATAAGACATTTTGAGTTTTTGCCACTAGGTGAAGATCCAATTGTAAAGTGGGATGTAGTGATTTCTTCGACAAAAGGGGTACATGTGGGTTTGGAACCGAGGCTGTATAGTTAAATGACGATATAAGTACTATAAGGCACACTAATGATCAAGTGTAGCACCAAATGAATTCAAAATAAATGATTTCATATATTGGACTGGAAAATTTTCTGGTTGAAAGGTTTTTGGTTTGGACTCTAGCTGGGGCGAAGAATCTTGGTCTGCGCTAGAAACCATGTACGATCAGCAAATCTAATCTTTACGTCTCAGAGCCATCTTCAGTTCCCTTGACTCTATTCAGTGTGATTCAAAGTTCGTCTACTTGCTTTATATCGTCCCGCATGTAGCAAATACATATTGGCCGAGTCCAGGCGAGCCTTAGTCAGACGAGACCGCCAACATGTGGACGCCATTTGATGGCTCGTACGAAATCGCTATGACTCGTGCCCAAAACCCACTCCGATCGGAAGTCGCTCGAGCGCCGACGAGACCTGTCAAAGTCGCTTGTCTGGCCCGTCCACACACTCGGGCTCGCCAGCTTTCGCCTGGGCTCGACCAATATGTATTTGCCGCATCACAAGTAATAGCCCAGTGAAATCCGACAAAAAAACGGCAAAACTTCGGAAAAATTAGGGGAAAGCTGAATTTTGGTGTGAACCTTGGTACTGGCGTGTTGAACAAAATGTCAAAAGTCCCCATCGATCCGAGTGCTGCGTCACTTTTTATACCGGGTCAAAGGTCACAAAAAGTGACCTTTCCTAAATATCTCAGTAACGGTCACGTCTTCAGAAAAACAATGTATGACGAATTTGTAACTTAAAAAATGTCCAACAAAAAAATTTTTATAGCTTTTTTCCTGCAACCATAACCGTTTTTGAGATATTTTGATCTAAACATTTGTTACTAACAGCACCCTCATTCTCATCGGCATGTTGATATTATCCGATTTTGATTACGACTCTTCTCCGAAAAAAAAACTGTACTGCGGCATCATTTATGGGATATTCCACGAAGGAGCAGGACAAAACAACAAAATTGCTGGTGAAAATAGGTTTTGTAATATATCATGGGCCTAGGAGCATGAAAAAGCAAGATAATATCATGACAAAATTCTGTAAACGTTCATTCTTGACATTAAAGGAGCTCAATCCGATACAGATTATCCCCGAATAATCAGTTTTTTTTACCAATCCTGTCATGACTTCATAGCGCCAAAGGGACATGACACGTCTCGAAACCAATTTGCACCTGAAATTACGTGACCTTGTCCTGATCGTTCATGGGATAAGACGGTATGGAAAAAAACTAAAAAAACCGGTATTTCGGGGTGGTTCGTTTGCGGGGGTGAGTAGGGTGTGGGTAGGGTGTTGGTGTTGGGCTGGCCCTGCGATGTCAAGGATAGGCAATTAATAGGATAAAAAGTGATCCTTTCTTGTTTAAAGGGTAGGCAACGAGCTCATTTCTGAAGATTTGGGATGGATGCTCAAGGATACCATTTTATGGCAAAGGGGGAGGGGGAACTTTTCGGAGCACACTTTTCCACCTACCCTGGAGTCTGGTAGATAAGTTTATTTACATGTTTTTTTTATGCGCCTCTTAAACATAGAAAAACAAACTCACAAACATGCCAAGTCGTAATCAAAATCGGATAAAATTAACATGCCGCGAGAAAGAGGATGCTGTAAGTAACAAATGTTTAGATCGGTATATCTCGAAAACCGTTATGGTTACAGGAAAAAGCTATGAAATCTTTTTTGTTGTAAAGCTACAAATTCGTCATACATTGTTTTTCTGAAGACGTGACCGTTACTGGGATATTTAGGAAAGGTCACTTTTGGTGACCTTTGACCCCGTATAAAAAGCGACACAGCACTCGGATCGATGGGAACTTTTGACATTTTGTTCAACACGCTAGTACCAAGGTGAAAATTCAGCTTTCCTCTAATTTTTCCGAAGCACCATGTTAGATTTCCCCGGACTATAAAGAAAAACTCGAAGAACTAGTGCTCCCAAAAATGAATATCCAACTTTTTGACTTTCAGATAAACATAGAGCGAATTTACAGCAGTTCCCAAATCGGCACTTGGAATATATCGGAATTCGTGAGCTTGCGGCCGATTTCCATGTTTGTGTGCGCAGACTAAGTACGTGCACGGAAGCTCATGATAAGCTTGATTTGCGAATATCGGTTTTGTGCGAAGCGTTTATATGTGTGTGCCGGATAAAATTGTATGGCTACACGAAAATCGGATTAAAACCGATTTGAAATCCCGATTTCGTGTAACAATACAAATTTGAGCGGCGTTCTGGTTTACAAACACATAGATTGTGATTTCTTATTTCGTGACTTTTAGCGGCCACTGTTCACTTCGTCGAACAGTAACGTGGCCATCCACCAAACAAAACGCATCGGAATGCAATATCATTTCGAAAATGCCTCTGAACGAAAAGGACGTGCGCTGTATCTGAGCGTTAAATGCTCTTAAGCAGTGATGGGCATTGGGATGAATAAATGTGTAGCAGATATTGTTAAAAAAAGTAGCAGATTCAAAAAAAAACTCTAGCGCACCTGAACCGCTAGAAACACTAATTTTCGAAGAACAGTAGAAGAATCGTGCAGGTTTTGAGTGCATATTCCACCACATGAGCTGCTTATTACGGCCAAACTGTTTCAAATGCCACGTTTTACTTTGATCTCAAGAATGCATTATAACTCATATGGTAGAAGGTTTCAGATATTACCACTGGCATGGGTTTCAAGAATGCATTATAACTCATATGGTAGAAGGTTTCAGATATTATCACTGGCATGGGTTTCAAAGTTTATGAAAGAAAAACACTTGTTGATTATATTCGTTATCAGTTGCTTATTTCACCAAACTTTGAAAGCAGCATCTCATATAACATCAATGAAGAAAATGCTCAGTGCCTGCAGCACTGTAACTGAAGTTGGTGTTTGGGGATGCGATCCGAAAAATTTGCAAAACTTAGGGGATTGAAACATTGGTTATTTATTTTCATCGTAAATGTTTCCAGTATGAATACTAACTGTAAGCATTTATTGATACAAAAGTAGCACAACCGACTCGCGCTGGCAACCTTCTGCCAGTATCAAAGCCAAGAATATATCACATCTGCTTCACGTTGTTATATTACATTCGAAGTTATAGGAGTATAAAGAAATTTAGGGTTACCTGCAGCGAGTTTTTTCAAATAATCGAAAGCTTAATATTTGCTGTTTATTGTCACTACAATATCATTATCAATTGAAAATTCTACGATAAAGCTGCTTAATAAAAATATTGCAAACAAACCCAAAACCAACAATTGCTGGCAACCCTATCGAGGCTTTTCAACCACATTTGGCCTGAATAATGCTTATGATAGGTTCCATTAACTGTATGAAATTCGTATTGATTTCATGACTGCACTGGAAGTTATAGGGCAAGAAGTTTTATTTTCCTGAGAGAATTTTCGAAACCAAAGACACAAAAATTACCATAGCTGGCAGCACGAATCGAATTTTTCAACCACATTTCTATCAAACAGAGTTTAAGGTGCAGCTACTGTGTCAATTTCATGAAAATCTGGTTACTAATTCACATTTCATAGGGCAAAAAGCAGTTTTTTTTTCTTTGTAATTTTTCAAGATGGCACCACTGGCACAGAGTTGCCTACAATTCAAAATCGCTTCTATCAGACCTGGTTCTACTTAAGTCCAATGCATTATGTAAATTTCAATGGTATCTGATAATTGGTTCGTGAGTTCCCGTGAACAGAAGTTTTTGATGCTAAAAATATAGTTTAACTGGGAAAGGGTTACCGTTCTTGTCCGACATGAAATTTCCAAAGTTTTACTTTGAACGTGTAGATAAAGCATAAGATTTGTATACAGATTGGTTTTAATGTATATTGTATGTTTTATGGTTTTATTGTATGTTTGTTTTATTGATATTCGATGATTTGAATGTTTTCACTTCCAAATTTTTATTTTTTCAAATTTAAGACACCAAAATTATCATAGCTGGCAGTTCCAACCGAATTTTTCAACCAAATTTCTACCAAACGTGGTTTAAAATAAGGTCCAGCTATTGTGTGAATTTCGTCAAAATCGAACGATTCAATCAGAATTTATAGGGCTAAAAGCAGTTATGTTTTTTAGTGATTTTTCAAGGTGGTATCACTGGCACAGAATCGCCCGCACTTCAAAATTACTTCTATCAGACCTGGTCCTATTTAAGACCAATACAGTCTGCAAATTTCAATTAATTCTCGTTTCCGTGAACAGAAGTTTTTGATGCTAAAAATATAGGTAAATTGGGCAAGGGTTACCAGGCGTGCCCGTTATACCATATCAATTTTTTTTTTGGTCTATGTAAAAAAGCACGAAATTTACATATTAGTGGCTTTTTTTGAAGAAGCGGCATTTTTTCAAGAGAGACGATAATTCGGAGGTTTTCACTTTCAGTGCCTGCCCTAGCGTCAGGGTTGCCAGCACGCTCATCAATTCATCACGAATTTACAACTAAATAATACCAATATGTCCTGAAAATTTGGTAATGATTGAATAGCTTTGTCAAAAGTTATCACAATTTAAAATTTTCAATTTTTCCCGTTCTCTTTTTAGGCACCCAGCGCACACATGGGGTTAAAAAAAATCCAAAACATTATCCGATTCACATGTTAAACACGTTCGAAATTTATTTTGTTAGCTTTATTTTTGCAAAACTTATTTGTGTACGGAATAATAGGTATATTAAAAATATCACTAAAATGGCCGCCGGCGCCAAAGGGTTAAAGATTTTTAACTTTTTCTAAGACCTGGCACTATTCTGCATATACACCAATGTGTCCTAAAAATTTCAGTTCAATCGGATGGCGCGTTCCTGAGATTTTTTCACTGAAATTTTTTGATGATATATATATATATATATATATATATATATATATATATATATATATATATTTATATATATATATATATATATATATATATTTATATATATATATATATATATATATATATATATATATATATATATATATATATATATATATATAGAAATATGAATTTTTGGCCAAAGTGATTTTAATACTAATGTTCTTCTTCGAACATTAGTAAAGAGTAGTAGAAATTAGACATATACATATATAGTGTATAAAAAAACCAAGAACAACGACTTTTTCTGAATTATAAGAACTTATTTCTCTTCTGTTAGGCAGAAAGTCGACCAATTTAAAATTACAGTGCATATGAACCACTAGAAACACTGATATTCAAAGGAAAATAGAGAAAATAAGTAGATTTAGAACGCATATTGCAGCAAACGCAACTTTTATTACGATCAGCTTGTTTAGAAGGCAATGCACCACTTTCCACACTGAAAGAAAAATCTTGGTAAAATCAACAATTTTCCTTAGTTGTTTTTGCGTCAACTACGGGCTATAGTTAAAACAACCATAAAAAAATTGTTGATTACTTTTATGCACCATGGCGCGTGGTTGATAAACAACGCCCGTGGTGCAAAAAAAGTAAGCAACCACAAACAATGGCATTCCAACAATATATATAGTACGAAATAGTAAATGGAATTATGTTTGTTGAATTTAACAATTGTAGAATCGTTCGCTTACTATGAAAATTGTTGATAAAATGAGTGAAGGAAAAAAAATGAATTTGGTTGGTGCCTTCGTTGCATTGACAGCGTCATTGTCACTACATTGTGATTTACCAAATTCGCAGCATTCACGTCTCCCCCTGTGGCGCCGCTGCCGCAATGCCGCTGTTATGTGTTTACAGCATCAACTGCATAAAAAGCGTCATACAACGTAATAGAAAGGCTTCACAGCATAACATGAATATGAATTATATCGAACAGCAAACCGAACACAATTTTGCCATGTAGCATATGAAACTTCTATGATAGAATAGGAGTATGAGTATGAGGAGTATGAAAACTCAACAGTTTTCCTTAGTTATTTTTGCATCAACTAGGGCTATAGTTAAAACAACCATAAGAAAATCGTTGATTACTTTTATGCACCATGGCGCGTGGTTGATAAACAAAAAAAAATTCATTCGGAGCATGAAAAACGTCCAAATGTTGAAACCATTCTACTCTGCGTAGAATAATTCCAAAGACGTTGCTTACTGAATTACGTTTGTTGAAATCAACTATTGCAAAGTAGTTTAATTATCATAAAAACTGTTGATAATTCGAAACGTTGAAGTTTTGAGTGAATTGATGAATATTTTTCTATTGATCAACTATTTTGCGTGGTTACGAAACAATTAAAACAATTGATTTCATGAGCGTTGCGATATTTTTTGTATAGCCAGAACCAACTACTTTTATATCGTTAAATTAACTATATTTACATAGTAAAAATAACTATTTACCGTAGTTCGTTTAACGATTTTGAATGAATCGTTGCAATACTATTAAAAATAGTTGAACCAACCAAGAGTTTTCCTTTCAGTGTAAAAACTAAAAATAGAGTCCGAAGAGTAATAATTATTGAAATTAATAACTCCTGTTTCAAATAAACGAAAAAGAAAATAACTAACAAATTCAGTATAATTTATTGAAAACTAAGCATTTTGCAAACAAAAACAAAAGTGAACTAGGCCTACTGGGGATACCATATTAATAAAAAAACGCAATTTGTACTCTACTTCGAAGGTGGTGCGGATTTTTGATTGAAGAAGATTTTTATTTAATTTTTGTTGTACATTCTTAACCTAGCTTAAAGTATAATTAGCAATAATAATTTTAAGTCTAGCGGCTATACTATTTTGGCCTGCTGAAGGTGGTGCGGAATGAAGTGCACGTTTCATGAGAAATATAAAAGTTACCAGTTTATGAAACAAAATATCTCAAGAACGGTTATCGTTACAAGAAAAGTTGGAAAGTAGAAAATTTTCTAAGCTACAAATTCGTCATACATTGTTTTTCTGTACAGGTGAAAGTCGCTGAGATGTTTGCGAAAGGTCACTTTGGTTACCATTGACCACGTTTAAATTGTAACGCAATATTCGGATCGATGAAGACTTTTGACATTTTGCTCAGCACGCCAGTATCAAGGTTCACACCAAAATCCAGCTTTCCCATAATTTTTGTTTCGAATTTCACTGGACTATATGAACAGTGTGGGCAAATTTGACAAACTTTTACTCCGCGAGCAGGAAGATAGCAGACCATTTGACATGTTATAGCCAAAAGCTCGTAGATATTAGGTATCGAAGAGAGAGATATAAGGAAATGAAAATGGCTGTGAGAATTGAAGCAATTTGCCTGAATTTGAGCTTTAGTAGTAGTGAGGGAATTTGACATTGATCTACTCGGCAAACAGAAAGATAGAGTGAGATAGAGAAAGAGATAGATAGAGAAAAATAGTGGGCCATGTGTACGCGAATTTGACAAGTAATAACTCAGTAACGACTTAAAGCTCGTAGAACTAAGGTATTGGGGAAACCAAGGGGAATTTCTGAGGTAGCAATTCTCTCGATTTGTTCTATTTATAGATTTTATCTTTGTAGGACAATTGCATCACTAAATTTTCATTTTCTTAAATCTTTCTCACAGATATAATTGAAAATGGATAAGAAATCGCAGCTGAGAAATGCTCAATTTTCCACCTTCTGCTTATTGGTATGAGAATAAGATACGAATGTGTGAGACAAGCCAAACCGGTGACAAGGGAGTATCATTGGCATGAAAAAACATTGGACCATGTATGAACCTCTATCATCTTACTTTAATTGAATGTATGTGCCCGCACATGAATGCTTAATGTAAAAACATTTCTTTCTTCAATGCTTAAACTCGCCTATGCTGTTAATGATCTCAGATACCTGTGAACAATGACATAAAAATTTGGTTACGAATGAAATAATCATATTGCTTATAATGCTTATATGCATAAATGTACTAGATACAACATATTAACGCAATATTAACTTGCATTACAACCGTTTTTGTACATGCATACAACATTTAAAGCAAGCGCCTTGCCCTACGATCAGAAAAGTTACATGTTGACTCTGCTTTTTTAACGACGCGAAAATTTGACGTTCCTTTTTGTTTTGCCAAGCCAGAATCTTACTCCGATCTGCACACAAAAGCATTTTTTTTCGGTGCTGAGTGCGGTAGAGACGGGTGTATTGAGCGTATTTTTTGAAAGAGAGTACAGTTGGGCGTGTGTTAAAAAAGTCTAACTCACACATGGGTACACGGATAGCCATTGCGTAGCCATTTTCGTTTTATATGTGAATAAGAACAAGGTAATCCATCCCTATCCCATTCTCGCGCTGGTGACAACTGTGACTGATTTGCCTTTAAGCCAATGCAAAATTGGGTAACTTCAAGGAGGGAGTTTGGCGTGTTAATGAAGCAATATTACTATTTTGATGATGGGGTTTGAAGAGTTGATTTGGGTTTTTAAACGTTCTTAAAAATCTCGAAGAAAAAACTATTGTACAAAGCGCAATGGTGAAAAACCCTATAGCTTATTTTTGGGGAAAATATATGCAATTCATTCACTGCAACGAATCATTTATAGCTTTTTATGAACCCAATGCGAGTTTTATGCAGTGGTGGCTCGTCAGGGTGGGCCCGGCCTGCCTGGCCCACCCTGACGAGCCACCACTGGGCCCGCTCGACACAAAAACACTATTATAAGGTATACACGGATATTAACAAGAAATATCTACTTTACTTTAACTCAGTGGCGGCTCGTCAGGGTGGGCCAGGAGGGCCGGGCCCACCCTGACGAGCCGCCACTGCTTTTATGTACGTGCGATGTTAGGATGAAGATTTATCCAGCCCGATACGGTAATAAAAGTAAATGGGTATTGCATGTGCAAATGCATATGTGCACAAGCCTAATAAGCTGATTGAAGGTGTCGAAATATGTATGTGCGAAATGTATACGCATGAATGATATGGTATATAATGCTTCAAATACATATTGGCCGAGGTCAGGCGAGCCGAAGTCAGACGAGACCGCCAGCATGTGGACGGCATTTGACAGCTCGTAACGAAATCGCCTTGACTCGTGCCCAAACCCCATTCTGATCACGAGCGCTGGCGAGACCTGTCAAAGTCACTTGTCTGGACCGTCCACACACTCGGGCTCGCCAGCTTCCGCCTGGGCTCGGCCAATATGTATTTGCCACATGATAATTTTACTGATTGAAGATCTTAGTTACAATTTTGAAAATGTCGGTACAATTGGAAATAGGTCTTATAGTTTGTTTGTTTGCAAAATTTTTCCAACACCGCACTTATGAAAATGCTTTATCGACATGAAAATAAGCGCATGTAATACTGGAAGGAAATCGAGCGTAGGCGTCAAAAGTTAATAAAGTTGATAGCATGTATTTTAGATATTGGATTTGTTTAGCAATGCGCTCAATATGGAAATAAGTGAAACGCTTTCGACTATGCGTGTGCGCCTTCCAATAGTGAGCACGTCGGTATGTTGCATTTGGGCTCATTAGCACTTTCACAATCAAAAAGGTTTTTGGTAGATTTGGATACTTGACTTTTTACTAATGGTCAAGGAACATACGGATTAAAATCAATTTGCTGAAATCTCAGATTTATATATTGTATATATATATATATATATATATATATATATATATATATATATATATATATTTATATTTATATATATACATATATGTATATACATATATATATATATATATATATATATATAAATATATATATATATATATATATATTTATATATATATATATATATATATATATATATATATATATATATATATATATATATATATATATGTATATATATATATATATGTATATATATATATATATATATATATATATATATATATATATATATATATATATATATATATATATATATATTTATATTTATATATATACATATATGTATATGTATATATATATATATATATATATATATATATATATATATATATATATATATATATATATATATATATATATATATATATATATATATACATCTATATTGTCGGCGAGATATATCTGTCTCATTCATGTAATTCAAAGAACAACAGCAATTTATATAAAACGCACGATAGAGCCATCTAGAAGCAAATTAGAGGCCAAGACACAGTCACATCACTTATGGTATCGTAAAATTCGCTACACCTTTCTCGAAGCCAGATCAAGAGCTTTCAAGAACCCAAGACACAAATCCAGAATAGCCAGGCAAACTTGACTTGATGTACCACAACCGGAAAATTTTACCACGAGAGGGCGAATAGATGGTAGCAGGGGTCGAAAATTGAAAAAAAAAACCAAAATTAATCAGAAAAATACGCGAAAAAACAACACAATTAAGAAAAACAAAAAAAAAACAACAAAAAAAAAAGCGCAAAAGCAGACACACAAACACAAAAGCACAAACATACTAGCCTGACATTTAGCGGCAAAATTCATGCAACAGCTGTGTGGTACTTCAAGTCGAGTTTTACCACTGTTTATACTAAAGCCTAGTACTATACTCGATCGAAACGAATTGTCGCGAAAAGTACCCTTTCAGCAGCAGCGAAATAACATGCCAATATTGATAATAGATGGCATTATTTTGTGAGCCAAATGCGAGCACTAGTCAAGTTTGAGGCCGGATGTAGGTGATTGTCGAATATGTCTGCTCGAAAGTACTTCAAACGTAAATTATGCGAACTTGCTTTAATCAGTTCAACAATAATAAAAGAAAGATATTAAAGCTCTTTTTAGCGAGGAAAATTAATGAAATCAGTAAACAAATTTATTGAAAAGTCAATGTAGATTTTAGCGTGACTGGAACCACAGATTAACTTGAAAAGGCATTGAATTTGGGATTTCATCGAAAGTCTCAGTTTTTTGCATGATAATTGAAGCGTTGGTTTCTAAGCTCAAGAGTGAGGGAACAATTTGAAAGTGTATGATGAAAATCTATTGATCGTTATTGCGATTATGTACTATAACAGGAATAGATTGGTAATAAATATATTTGGGAATAAGAAACCAAGTGACATTTTTTCTCTTATAAGATACTACAAGAGTCTTATAAGAGGAAAACTGAGAAGACAGTTCTAGTAATATCAGCCTTGTATGTAATTAGTGTGCTATTAGTATTAAATGGGTAATATATGAGAGCTATTTTAGCCTTATAAAAATGTTTCAATTTTCATAATGACACTAATAAAGCTCTTATTGTTTAACTTTTACAATGTAATGTATCGATTGTATCGATTCGTCGACACAAAATGTGTGGGAGGTAAAGAAAGTGTACCTCTAGTCTGTGCGACGGATAAAATTTTAAATATGTACCATTGCATGCCGATGAAAATTTTCTTAATGGTTTTTGAGGGTGTTACATTTATTGTTGAGGACAAAAGGTTCATTTTGACATAGTATAACCATAGAAAACTAGGCCGGTTTCCTGGGAGACTTGAGCCGTTTATGTATACTGAGCTGACATGCTGGTTAAGTAGCACATTTCGCTATGATGATTTATGAGGGGAAGAACCATGATATATAATTAATTTTGATTCATTGATATGCTGAATTATATGTAGATAATCCGAACACTTAATTAGATGACAAAATACGGAAACTATTCAAGTGTGGCTAAAGGCGCGTTTTGGTGCCGACATAGATCTCTTGTTTCTGTTGTTTGGGACTATATGTATATGAAAATGCATCCGCTTCTCATAGTGTACAATAATTAATCGTGTTCAGATATTTGTTGTAGTTAGGGACTGAAAAATACAACTGAAATCCCAACCTCCAGAATTCAGCTGTTGGGATGTGTTACAAGACTCTACGAAGCCACTTCAGACTCTACTAATCCACTTGAGACTCTCCAGACCAAAGCATTTGTAAGGGCATTTCAGATGACTTTCATAACACTCTCAATATGAGACTGTAAAGCTTTTAGAGGTGCTATGTAATGACAAGGTAAATTTACATCCATATGAGAAGAATTATAATCTTATATTATCTTATATTAACCTTTTTTTAATAATTGAGTATATGGACTATGTGTTATTATTTCTCGCTTTCTAGCGACTCTTGTACGAAGAGTGCAACTTTTATAAAAATACTTTTGATCTCACAATTACACCTTCACAAAAGTACTTATGTACACTAACAATCTAATATCTTTATCAAAAAAAGCATTAAGTTCGTGACACTAAATAATCTTCGTACTCAGATTATCGAATCAGTCGCAGTTCAAATTGATGAATTAAATGCTACAATGATTGCTCTTCAGTGGGACATTCTAGTAAACTAAAATTATTTGAAGATGACTTACAACTGTTCTTTAGTCTGAACAGTAACTGGATTTTCTGCGGTGACCTAAATGCATGACACTACCACTAGAACTGCCTCAAAGCCAACAAAGCCGGGAAGATTTTCTTTGATTTATCCCTGAAAAAAAATGTTTTTGCTCACTCGTCAGGCTGTCTAACTTGCTTCCCTCCCAATGGCAACCCATCAACGCTAGATATTGTAATCACCAACGGTCAACTCCCTTTAACTTACCCTATCGTTATCAATGATCTGTCATCCATTCACCTGCCTGTTTTATTCGAAATAAATAGTACTATCTCTCTGATCAAACACTCTTTCTTTAGATATGGAGCAACGTCCTGGGATAAATACCGGGACCATCTAAATCCAGTGCTTAGCCTTCAAAACTTAAATTTCCAGTGCTTCGTCGACGAGAGTCGAATAGACACTCTCCTCTCCAATCTATTAAGAAACATCCAAGCAGCCCGTAAGATTGCTACTCCTAGCACTTACACCAGCCCCCGTTCACCTCATCTTGATGCTGCTACTACTGCACTTATTAAGCACCGTAACAACATCCGCCGTAAATGGCAAAGATTGCGGGATCCAACTTTGAAGTTTCACTTAAATCTACTAAATGCACAAATACGCACAGTTTTCCTCGAAATTCGCAATGCTCGCTGGAACAACATTCTTTCTGAACAAATGAAAGGCTCCCGAAAGCTCTGGAGCATACATAAACACCTCAAAAACAGATCACGCGCGATCCCTGCTTTAAAAATCAGCGATAATATGTTTGCGTTTTCTGAGAAAGACAAGGCTAATCTTCTTGCCTCCCAATTCTTTAAATCACACACACTAACTCTGCATAAAGATGATTCTGTAACTAGAAAAATAGTTGCCGATGAAATTCTTAAGCTTGCCTGGTGCCCGTCCGACTTTCAACCTCTGTGTTTTTGCTCCCCTGCTGAGCTGCGTTCCCTTCTCAAAGGCTTAAAAGTTAAGTCGTCAGCAGGATCTGATGGATTACCTACCATCCTTTTAAAAAACCTGCCAAGAAAAGCAGTTGTCTTGCTTTCTTTCGCTTTCAACTGTTGCTTGAAGCTAGGATATTTCCCCAACATGTGGAAAAATGCTACCATTATTCCTATTTTAAAACCAGGTAAGAATCCTCAGTTACCTAGCAGCTACAGACCAATTAGTTTGATACCAAAAGTGAGTAAACTTTTCGAAAGAGTGATTCTCTTTCGGGTCCAGCAGCATCTTCAAAATTTTGCAGTCATCCCAGACTTTCAGTTTGGGTTCAAGCCTGGCATTTCGACAGCTCATCAGTTGTTCAGAGTCGTCAAACACTTTCAAGGTAACTTTTCTATGAAAAAATCCACTGGACTAATTGCTTTGGATATAGAAAAGGCTTTTGACATGGTCTGGCACGATGGTCTTATTTATAAGCTAATCAAGTTCTCATTCCCCGTCTATCTTTGCAAGATTATAAGCCCGTTCTTATCGTCTAGATCTTACTCTGTCAAGCTACAGTCTTTCTCAAACAAGTACGAAATTCCTGCTGGAGTCCCTCAGGGATCAGTTTTAAGTCCTACCCTCTTCAACTTATTCATGTCCGATCTGAACAAACTTCCCCTCTGCAATATTGCTATGTACGCTGATGACACCGCCATATTCTCTAGCAGCAGCAATCCAGATTCCATTGTCAATAACCTGCAGCTTCAACTTAAAAACATAAGCAATTTCTGCAACAAGTGGAAAATTCAAATCAATTCTGAAAAACCCAGGCTATATTTTTTTCTAAAAAACGTGCGGCTAAGAATCTTCCAAACCCGCAGCTTAATATCTTAGGGTCCAATACCTCGTGGTCGAAAGACATAAAATACCTTGGTTTGCATCTTGATTCCAAATTAACATTCAACAAAAACACGGAAATGATTAAATCTAAAATATTGAAGTGCATTTTGTCAAACTACCCACTGATAAACAGAAAAACGAAACTTTCAACTGAAAATAAACTACTTATTTACAAGCAAGTCTTCCTACCAATAATTCTTTACGGCTGCCCAACCTAATGAGCGTTTTTACAGCACTTCCCAATTCGGGATTGGGAATATACCGTAATTGGTGAGCTTTAGCCCGATTTCCATGGAAGCGTTCATATGTTTGTGTGCCGGATCAAATTGTATGGCTACACGAAGGTCGGATTAAAACCGGTTTGAAATCCCGAGTTCGTCTAACCATAGAAATTTGAGCGGCGATCTGGTTTACAAACACATAGATTGTGATTTGTTTTCAATAGGGCGTGTCCAAAAGGGACATTTCTAATATCGTGACTTCTAGCGGCCGCTGTTCACTTCGTCGAACAGTTTGGTGGCCATCCACCAAACAGCATGCATCGAAATGCAATATCATTCCGAAAATGCATCTGAGCGGAATGCCACGTGCGCTGTATCTGAGTGTTGAATACTCTAATTATGTTCACTGAAATTTTATTTCAAATTTTTATATTAAAAACACCATAAATTTCGTTTATGCACATCACTTTATTTATTAACGTTTAGTGTACAAGAACTGTTTACTATCCAAAGTATAGAAGTTAGGATAAATTATTATCCGTCTTCCAAAATATTTAATCACTGCTGGTCCGTTTTTCTTTAGTTTGTAAAGTATGGAATTATTTTTAAATTCTATTGATTTTACAGTTTTTTTCTTGTGATAATTTTTATCTTCATTACACTTTCGTTTTTTACAAACTGAACTTAACTTTTTTTCACTTTTCACAAACGGAACTTAATTTCTCGTCTAACTGAACTTCTTCTGTCTTATAGGGAAGATCATGCCCTCTTTTTATACTGTTTCCAATTCTACTTTTAATTGAAGATGCATGTTCCCATCTTCATCCGTCAATCAAAGATTTTCGCGAATTGTAATTTACGACTTTCGATCTTTAGTTAAAGTAAACATTGCATCAATTAGTTCGCGTCGCGGATCATCTTTACGTTTTATGATTTGCAAGCGATTGAGATGAGATTTGCGAGATTGTAGGCTGTTGATTGAAATTTGTTAATGGTTTTTTGTCACGGACTAATTGATACGTGGAATCTACTTAGTGGATTAATTTATTGATTCAATTATGACTGGATGAGTTAATGATTCTAAGAATGGATGATTAAAATATTGTTTCTGGTTTAGTTTCTATTTCCTGAGAATTGTGAGTCATGACTCTCTTAAGGATTTATTTTAAGTGTAGGGTGAAGAAATTCTGCCGCTGATGAATACTTCACGTGTAGGATATATAACTTTTTGTATGAGCGGGTCAAATTGTTTCGCAATTGGCCACAATTTAAAACTCTGTAGACTATTTTGATTGGTGAACGAGATCTTGAAATCGCTATGAATTTTAAGAAACGGAGCATGACCAATTTTCAACGGCATTCTGAAAATCAAGAACTGTCAAAATATTGCCAGGCAGATGGCCAAGCAAATGGCATACCATATTGCCTACCATATATGGCATGCCATCAAATATTGCATACCATAGGCCGCCTCCAATAGCAATTTGAAATGTTATGCCATGGGAAATTGCCAATGGAGATGGCCTGTAACAATTAATTAATGGGCTAGAAAAAATGCAGTTTTAGCGAGTATATATCACCTATACACTTTTATGAATTATTAGCAATAGTTTTAACGATTTCAAATATATAAGCTTTTGCGATTTGAAAATGAGTTAAAATTATTTACGCATGGTAGAGTAAATTTGAAAGACTGGAAGAATGAAGCAATATAGGCTGCTAAAGTTGAACAAAAAACATCGTAACATTAGAACACTTTTCAGCACAGACAAATTGTTCGGCATACCGCGACCAGCAAACTAGGGAAAAAATCTTGGTAATGTTGCCTGTTAATGAGTTGCATGGGCCATAGGGTACATATACATGGCATGCATTATTATTATATGACGCTAATCGTAAGGAAAATTATTGTTGCTGATATATTTGCGAACAGGCTCGGTTTCGTATAAGGGATATGTCTGAAGATTATCGAGAAACTATCGTTTTTAGGAAACGCTTTCTAAATTGCTTGCTGGGTACTTTATGCTGCCGTTAGCAGGGCTCGCACTTCGTGGACAAAATTTGAAGTAGAAGTTGAAAATAAATTGAAGTAGATTTGAAGTAGAAATAAATGAAATAGATGAACGATTGGGGTCACTTAATGTAAAACATTAATTTATTTTTCATATAAACTAGGTTAACATAATTTTGACGATAACGGAAAAAATATTAAGTAAAACAACGTCAAAAACTCCAATTTAAAGTTATTTAAACAATAAATTAAGGCATAATATAACTTTTATACACAAAACATAATGATATTTGCAGTCTTGACCATTTCTTTCCCAAACTGTATTATTTTTGAGTTAAGCCTAGCGTTAGTGACTTGCAGTAAGTTGTTCGTTGCATTGAAACACTATTCGACTAGAAAAGTGTTGCTGTCGAAGCTCGGTGCAGGAAAAAAAAATTTGAAAAAGAAAAACAAACTCTCTCTGATTCGATTTGAAGCGAACATGGACTAGAATCCGAAGAAACTGAAGTAGTGAAGTAGCTATTATTTTCAAAATAGAAATGAAGTAAACTTACTTCAAATTTAGTAAAGTGTAAGCCCTGGGCGTGAGTACATAAACGATTTGCTATTATGGTTATGTAAATTTATGAAAATGATTAGACTGTTGACACAACAACAACAACAAGAACAACTTGACACAATGCTAGATTTGATGAAATACCCTCGTTATCGAATTCTCTAAAAGGAAATGAAATAAATTCAAAAATCGGTTGAAGGTTATTGAGATTTGCAAATCGTCTCTCGAATTCTTGTTTAAAATTTTCCAGTTCAGGACAAAACATTTCAATATAACATGCACCAATAGGTTAGGTTAGGTTGTACCAGTTGGCACAAGGCCACACATGGACCTGTTGGTACATATTGCTACGAGATAAATGCGGCAGGAGAAAAAAAATCAGTCCAAGCAGCCATCGAAGGCCCCGGACTCTTTCGCGAACTGAAGAATGTCTTTCAGCTTTCAGCTAGATTCACTAGTAAGTTTAATATGTTTTTCAAAATATGGAAAATATTTAAAAATTTTGCCTATTTAATTGTGATGCAAAAGGTTTTAATTTTACTTAAAAAACATTTACCGAACTCAACAAGTCAACAATGTTTTCTTGTTCCTTGTAATTGTAAATTTAGCAAGTTGTAACGGCCCATAAAATCCGTAAGAAATGCTAATATCTTTACCCATACTGGATCTTCCAATTGTTAATGTTTTTCTCCCAATGTGTCCAAAAATGCAATAATTTCAGGCAAAAGATTTAGAAATCTTTGCAAAAATCTTCCTGTGCTAAGCCATCTAAAGTTTAGTACAGTTTTCGATTTCACGTTAAATTTTCATGCAAATTTTGACGTGAAATTAATTTCGGCGAAAATTTAGCTTGAAAATAACAAGAGTTGTACTCACTTTTAAGCGTGAAAAATTGCTTGCAACATGCTTTCGCTTTGAAAATGCAAATAGCTTTGGCACATGTCTCCAATCATTTCACGCTAATTTAGTAGGTGCAGTTCATTTTTTAGGCTAGTACTGAGTTAATCGTGAAGCTAAATTTTGACATGTCTCCATTATCTGGTCATTCTTTCGAGCGAAAATTTTGTAAATGCAGAAAAGCGGGGACACTTATCATTTCTGACGGATAAGATGTCAAGAATTTTAATTTTTGAACGATTTTATTATTGAAAAGACATTTACACAATTCAATTTTAAAAATTCAAACACCAAATGTCACTATTTAGCTCGAAAGAATGAACTACAAAAACTACATTGGCGTGAAAAGATTTTTATTTTATTTAATCTAAAATTGAGATCAACCTTTGTTACGCTGTGTGTGACAATTTACTATCTCGGTAGCAGGGAGACGAATGCAAATGCAGGCAAGGTGTATAGAAGAGATAGATTTAAGGAAATGAAACAACCGTATACGTATACGAGATTTAGTGAAGCAGTTTTACTAAAATGATATAAATCTATAAATTGCACAAATCGAGAGCATAGCTATCTCGGATTTTCCCGTTGGCTTCTCCGCCACCAAGGCTCTGCGAGCTTTTGTGTGAGCTGAAACTGCGTGGACTGTCCGATTGGATCTACCAAGGCCCATTCCAAAATGTACTGAATAAATCGTCAACTAAATTTTTAGTTCACATTTTAAATTAACCTAGTAAATTATTAAAAATGTCTGTGATCGACTGTCGAACTGTTTGCGATCAACCGGTCGATCGCGATCGACCGTTTTCCCACCCCTGCTCTACTGCATCATTCTGCTAAATTTTAAATACTTATCTTTTGTGGAAGTATGTTAAAATCAATATTCAAAAATAACCTCTGCTCTTGATCTCCTGCTAAAATTGTGTGCTGTATGGTTTTACAGCTAACTTAAAAAAAACGAAAATATTTATTTATTTGCAGTACAAATCAAAACACAAATCATCGAATATCTCGAAAGTGCTAAAATGTGCTTAGAACATTAATGCGATTCACAGCCGCGGTGCCGCCAAATGCCTAAATCACATAACCATCATCGCAAATGGTTCATGTAACGTTGATGCATGAAGTGGCGACGTCGCTATTCACCAGACACGCACCAACTAACTGAACAGCACTCGCCAAAAGCATCAATAAAACAAATTTCCCTGTTTCCACGCGCTTCAACGAAGTAAACGGTGAATTTCAGAAGCCGCCACATTGGAATTCCCTTACATGAATACGCTTCTACGAAGTGAACTACACTCGTCAGAAGCTGACATATGGGCCTTTTCACACTTGTATTCTTGATACACTCCTGAAACTGGTTTTACAACAATCAACATTTCCACACTTGTATTCTTCAGCAACGGAACCGTTCATATACCGATTATGCATATGAATGTGTGCGTGTTGTTGTTTTCTCATTTCGACTTGAGTGTTTCATGAAAAATTCCTGATTCGTGAACTATGTTTATAGTTGTGTTAGTGATTTGCATCAGTTTCAATCAGTTTCAAACGTTAGGAAAAATTCTCTCCAAGTGCATCACTTTTTGTAGAGATTTCCCCTCGATTCTTCTGCCTCTTGCCCAGAAAACCGGTTATATGATTGTATCAAGAATACAAGTCTAAAAAGGCCCTATTAGAAGTGTGCCCGTTTGTACACGCTCCTGCAAAATGAACAGCGTTTTTCAGAAGTCGCCATGTAAAGAATTTCCCTGTATGGAAACGCCCTTACGAAATCAGCACCAATCAGCAGAAGCTGCTAGGGGAAATCTTCTGCACAAGCATGCTCGCACGATGTGAACAGGATAAGTCAGAATCTGCCATATTGGAAATCTGACTACACGAACGTGCTGACACGAAGCAAGCAGCGTTGGTCAGAAGCCGCCATATCGGAAAGCTGCGTCCATGCACATGTTCGAACGAAGTGAACAGCAGTAGTCAGATGCCGCGACATAATGAAAATCTACGTGTACGTACACAGAATTATCGTGTACACACAAATACAATAACACGCAGAGAAAGCTCACGAATTACGGTATATTCCCAATCCCGAATTGGGAAGTGCTGTAAAAACGCTCTATGTGCTAACACTCACAAGCTTGAAAAGCTGTTTTTGTATGGAATTTGACCGTTGAATTTGCTTCGCGAAGAGTATAGTACTAGGCATTAGGACGGCAGCAAAGCCTTTAGACAATTTTATCGATTGTTTTTTTGTGGTTTGATGGGTGGTTTTACTGATTTTTGAAGAAAATTTTATACTAAGCTCGTTTCGCCGAAAATTCACATTTCAAAATATATATATGTATATATATATGTATATATATATATATATATATATATATATATATATATATATATATATATATATATATATATATATATATATATATATATATATATATATATATATATATCTATATATATATATATATATATATATATATATATATATATATATCAGTGGCGAGGGGTGAAATATCGATAGAGGGAAGCCGAATAATTATCCGCCGTTTTATATATAATAATGATGTTTGGCATGCTGATGTTTGTCGCAGTTACTAATTTCTATTTTTCGATTAATTCTCGTCACTTTTACAGATAGTATAAAAAATCGTAATTCAAAAAAATGCTAAGCACATGTATGTCAACAAATTAGTAAGCAGTTTTTATAGAGCCACATTCAACATACATGAAACCATTTGTTATAATGTAAATCATGTTTGTAAATAAGAAGCATTAAAAAAGGTCATTCTGAGCCTGCAGAACGCTGAATGGAAAAAATAGAAAGCGGCTATTTTTCATCCATTAAATTTATAATGCGGTTGAATTGAAAAAGTCTCGAAAATATGTCAACGCTTAACATGAAGATGTATAGACAATTCTTCATTTACTATACTTTTAGACTGTTTTGCGACTTTTACAATTCACAATTACAATATTTTTGAGTGTTAACGTATACATTTGAGGCATACATATAAAAAATAGCAAGTTTCAGATTTCCCACGGCAAATAGTTTTTTTAACTTTTCTTTTATTTCCTGATTTTTGCTTTTTCCTGCTAATTGGAAAGACGAAAAATAATTTTAGGCAGAATATATATCATAAAAGAGTTTGATGCAAGACAGGAATTCTGCAGTCCTTAGTTAAAAATTCTTAGCTCCATTTTTGTTGTGTTCGGGAAATTCGCATTTTCATGTTATCGATTTGGCATGATGTAATAAAAGCTTTGCACTACCAAAAAATTTCTTCGTCGTGGAGATAACTGTTGTTCTTTTCATAATTGCATTTAATGCTTAATACTTTTTTGCTTAGGAAACGTCCGAAGACGAAAACGAAGTTGCTAACAAAAAAGTCATTTCTTTGATATTATTTACCAAAAATATGAAACAAATTCGCTTGAAACAACATTTTCATTAAAGCATATTACATTGTAAATTATGATAGTCCTTGTAATACCTAAATCAATCAACATAAACTTAAAACCTTAAATCACTCACAATATGAATTGTTGCAGTCTCTTATTTTTTTCAGTTAAACTTTCTTATGGCAAGCTCTGGCAAAAACTGATATTCTAGTTCGTAGGAATGAATCTTTTATTCACTTCACGCAAATATTAGCGGACCTTGCATGAAAATGTTTAAACTTAGTTGATTTATAGTTCTGCAAGCATGAGATTTCCCTTTTTGGCGTAGAAAAATATAGAGCTAAGATTTTTAAGCTAAGCAAAAGTGCTACATTTTGGAGATGTGACAATAATGTCAGCCGATTTGTTTATAAACATGCTTCAGAAACAAACTGTTGGCAGGTTACAAAAACAGAGCTCAATGCGCTCTATAACATCATGAAATTAACCCAAAACTGCATTCTGGTGCTTATGACTTTTTTCGTAACACGGCAAAATTCATTTCTAAAAACTAACATAAGAAAAATATTTGTTTTTAGATAGCCAGTAAAATCGTACCTTCATACTCATATCTCAAAAATATAATCTTCACGTCCCGTATTTTATGTGCGCAATACGACTAACGAAAGTAACGTTCACATAAAAATAGCACAACGGCAATATTGAATGAACCGATCGGAACTTTTTTCCATTCTCGACCCATTTGTAAGCATTTTGATAGCATTTCAGCAAGGAACGAAAAGAGAGACAGAAGGCAGCACACATTTGATCAAAGCCTCTAGTGGCTCGCAAATAAGAAATTGCAAGCCGGAATATTTCGGCTTAAGGCACGTTGACACGATGCAAGTATACTTGGATCTCAGCTTTGGACCAAGTGCACTTGGAGCAAGGTGGTTGTCACAGTGAATGAATTGGAAATTCAAGTGAATTCCAGAAAGATGGCTGATTTTTGATTGAAAGGAGTGGAACTCGTGGCTGATATGCTGATACACGAACTTAAAGTAGACAAAGGTACTTCCGACTCGTAAAGCTCCCTAAATTTAATGCTTTCTCTATCAGACAACTTCCGTTTTCTAATTTGTTTACTTATTTTTATTTTTCGGGGCTGATAGAGCACAGTTTCACTCACCGACGCCATTTTGGAAATGTGTCAAAGTAGCACTTGAATCAAAGTAAGTTGGCCGACGTAGTACTATACTTGAGGCCAAGATTCAATCAACGCGAATGCGAAATGCGAATCGCATTTTTTGACAGGAGCACGCAAACGAATCGCATTTGAAGAACCAATCGGTGCGATTCGCATTCGCGTCAAAGCTGCCAACTGGAAAATATGTAAAGTGAGTGAGGTATTTGAATTTGTTAGTGGTTGTAGGATACGGTGCCATTTCCGAATATGGTGCAATTAATTGAACTTACTTTGTTTTAAACCTGAAAATACTCTGTTTGTTGCGAATTGACATTGTTATGAGAAAAATACATGACATCCAAGAAAAATACATGACCAAAATGTTGACTGGCGTATTGTTGCTATTAGCAGATGCAACACTACCGAACTCTGAGGGAAGCTTTCCAAATTACTTATTAATAAATCAAAAAGTAATTGAATAGTATTCGGTAAACAAAGTCACAAAATATTAAAATTATTACATAACATAAAATTATTCAAACTCCCTGATCTGTAAAGCATACTGCGAAAACTATATGTTCCTTCCTTAATGAATGTGTCACAAAAATTTCAAAACCATAAATTTGAGATTATAGACATATTTTCATAAATATATTTTGACAACTATCTAACAAACAAAGTCAACAATTTTTCCCACCCATTACTTTTTACGAACAAAATGAAACCATCTCCTGCCAGCTGAAACAGTTTTTTATTCAAATCTTTCTGCGAAATTAAATGGCATTTCTTAACTAAGTTACTGCGCTACAAAACCTATTGCGAAAAATATCCAATCGTGAAATCTACTTATTTTTACATGAAAACCAATAATCCCTATTTTCTTTCAAACCAACCGCCACTATAAGTTTTTTTACCCAAGACCCAACTTACTATTATATGACATACATGATGTACATTTTCTTTTCGTGCAATTGGCCATTCCGACAATTCGTGCGACTATTTTGCTCTTTGCTCAAACTAGTCGCATTCGCAAGTTCGTGCGAATTCGCATTCGTCGTGAATGGTTCTATTCGCTGCGTCTTGCATATGATTTGCCTGTGCTCAAACTGTTCGCATTCGCATTCGCGTTGATTGAATCTTGGCCTTTGGATGTAATCGCGCTGTCCAAGTCAGCTTGGATCAACTGTTGCCACGATCCAAGTAGCGTCCAAGTGATGTTACTTGGACGTCCAAGTATATTTGATCCAAGTATACTTGCACCGTGTCAACTTAGCTTTATGGATGGGAATTTTCACAATATCGTATTATACAGAAGATAGTATGAGTTTTAGTCATTTGAAATTTCATGGACATGTTTAAGATACATATGTACATGTTTTGAAAAATCTCAAGTAGGTCGGTATTTTCGAAAGGGAAGCCGGAAGGAATCGGGTTGTATGGACGCTTCGCCACTGACACATATATACATATATATATATATATATATATATATATATATATATATATATATATATATATACATATAAATATATATATATGTATTGTATATATATATGCATTGTATATATATATATATATATATATATATATATATATATATATATATATATATATATATATATATATATATATATATATATATATATATATATTTATATATATATATATATATATTTATATATATATGTATATTATATATATATAAATATATATATATATATATATATATATATATATATATATATATATATATATATATATACATATATATATATATATATATATATATATATATATATATATATATATATATATATATATATATATATAAATATATATATATTTATATATATATAAATATATATATGTATTCACAGGGCGTAGCTCAAGCTACTGTGGGGGTCATAGGTGGCGGATCATGGACGGCCTACAGTAATGTAGGTTAGCTGCGAATAACAAATAAGCAGTCCCCGACCGAGAGCGGTAGAGAAGGAGGGTGGGGCGGAAATGCCTTAGAAACCCAATGAGCGCTCTATGACAGGACGAGTTGGCGCCGTCCTTCAACTATGCGTCTAACCTGGCCGCAGGTATAAAAGGCTATGGGAAGGAACCCAGAATAATAAACCAACGATGGAAGTAAAGGAGCAGAAAATTCGAACGGGGATATACGTTCAAACGTCGGAAGGAACCGTGACTTCCGGCGGGCTATCTTCCAGCATAGCTGGAAGGGAGTCGCCAGCGGACCCTAACGTTAAAGGAGCGGGCAGCTTGGCTCCTCCAACTTTCAATACTACAAGGCAAAACACCAGTGTGCAAATGGAGAATCCGTTTCATCGCATGGAAATCGCTGGAAATCGCTCGGAAATCGCTGGTGGCTCGAACACCACCAAGAGAAGCAACTGAACGAAGGAAAATTTCAGATGACTCCAGTAGCACGATGCAGCAAATGATTGCAGCACCAACGGAGCAAAAACTCGATGCCTTTGCCAAACTAGGCGAAATGATTAGAGCCCTAGCAGATTTTACGGAATCGCAAACCAATCTGCACCATGCGATTAAGGATCAGGTTAGGGCCATCCGAGCGGCGTATCATAAAGCTCGAGTAGAAAGGGGACAGCGCAAGCCTGGACGAATGGAAGTGGCAACCCAGGTCACACCAACATTAGTTACATGAGCAAATGCTGACCGGTGTAGAACAAGGGGCAGCGACGCAGCTAGCGAAACTCCAGGACCATCCGAGGTCAAAATGCAGAAGCGATATAGAGAAGTGGAAACCGAAGTACAAACCTTTGGACAGACCCCCAAAAAAAGATGGTTAAGACGCCAACCAAAACCCCCGCGCAGAAGGAGTGCCTGCAAGAAAAGGCCCAGGACCCATGGATTAAGGTGACCAAGAAAGGGAAAAAGATGCCCCCTGTAAAGAGAAATCGTCCGGATGTCATGATTATTTCCACGAAAGGTAACGTGACATATGCAGACATCCTACGCCAGATGAAGGCTGATACGAGTCTAAAGGAAGTAGGCAAAAGGGTGACCCGCATCCGCAGAACGCAGAAGGGCGAATTCCTGCTACAGATGAGATCATCTGTTCCAGACGTAGTGCTCAAACTCCAAAAGCAAATGGAGGAGGCATTAAACGGGAAAGCCGAAGTCACATCCAGATGTGATATGACGAAGATTGACATCAGGGATCTGGATGAAATCACAACGAAAGCTGACATCTGCAAAGCTTTCCAGGAACATTTCAACCTGAATGGCCTGAAAGAAGAGTCGGTGCTTTCGCTAAGGAAGTCGCATGGTGGAACACAGGTGGCCACGATGAGCATTCCAGCCGCACAGGCAAAAATGGTTATTGCAGCTGGAAAAATACGAATCGGTTGGGTCGTTTGTCGGCTTAGAGAGCAAGTCCAGCTGAAAAGATGCTTCAAGTGCCTGGAATATGGGTACTTCGCTAGGGCATGTAAAGGTGATCAGGATAGGTCAGATATGTGTCGACGCTGCGGAGAAAAAAGCCATTTTGCAAAGGATTGCGTGAAAGAGCCAAAGTGTCTATTCTGCTCTCAGGCAAAGGGAGCCGACACAAATCATGCTGCTGGCAGCGCTAGATGTCCAGTGTTCAAAAGAGCTCTCAGCAATAGAAAATGAGATTTATCCAGTTGAATCTCAAACATTGTGTGGCAGCGCAAGATCTGCTCTCCCAAAACGTCTACGAGATGAAAATTGACATAGCGATATTGTGCGAGCAATATAGGAGACCGAACAAGGGCTCCTGGGTTGCCAACAAATCCAACAGAGCGGCAATATGGGCTTGCGGAAATATCTCATTCGGAGAAGCCATGAAAGAGAGCGTAGACGGTTTCGTTTGGGCTAAAATAGGCGGCTGTTATGTGTACAGCTGTTACATCTCCCCAAACTCGACGAAGGATGAGTTTTCCCACTTTCTGGATAGGTTGGTTATGGATGCCAAACAACACACTCCACACATCATAGCCGGCGACTTTAATTCGTGGTCCACGGAATGGGGCAGTAGGGAAACGAATGCACGAGGCCGCAGTCTTATGGAATCATTCTCCCAGCTGGATGTGGTTCTGTTAAACTCCGGAAATGTACCTACTTTCCGTAGCAGAGGGATGAGCTCTGTAATCGACCTGACATATGCTAGTACGAAGGTGGCGAGAGACATAACATGGTACGTGTCTGAGCGTTACACCCATAGTGATCATCAAGCTATTATGTTTGAGACCCACTACAAGTTGGGCAGTCGCTCACAGCAACTAGCCAAGGAAAAAGTCGGCAAGGGCTGGTCAGCCCGGAAATTCGATGAAGGAGCCTTCGTTGAAACACTACGACCAGCTGAAATGCCTCGAGGAACCGCGGAGGAAAAGGCTGCACAGGTTGTGGAATTGATATCACGCGCATGTGATGCCTCGATGCCACGGCGAAAACAATTACCGTATAGGAAACCAAATTACTGGTGGTCCGATGAACTAGCGAAGCTCCGGGCGCTATGTCTGAAAGCTAGAAGACAGTGCCAACGTGGTGTAAATCAGCCCAATCATGAGGAGTTGCAGCGATCATACCAGGAGGCGCGGAAAAAACTACAACTGGCTATTCGAAACAGCAAGAAGGCTTGCTTCAAAAAGCTGTGTGAGGAGGCAAGTATCGACCCATGGGGAGGTGCGTAAAGAGCAGTCATGTCACGCATAAAGGGCCCATGCTCAATGCAGGCCAGTTGTCCCGTACTACTCAGGAAGATAGTTGAAACGCTGTTTCATCATCATCAGGATGGTGTCATCGTACCTGAAGTAGGGAATGCGGCGGAGGATGGGCACCCGGTCACCGAAGCAGAGCTTTCGGAGGTGTGCAAGGGACTAAAGGACAAAAAGGCGCCTGGGCTAGATGGAATCACAAACAAGTGGCTTAAGATAGCCATCAAGTCCAGGCCGGAAATATTTGTGTCTTCAACACATGCCTGAATGATCGAACTTTCCCAGCATGTTGGAAGAGGCAGAAGCTAGTGTTGTTGCCAAAATCAAACAAACCGGTTGGAGAACCGGCATCTTATCGCCCCATCTGCCTGCTGGACGTCCTAGGCAAAACACTGGAGCGGATAATCTACAACAGGTTTCTACCGGCGGTGGAAGACAATGGAGGACTATCTGATCGCCAATACGGTTTTCGCAAAGCACGTTCGACGGTTGACGCTATTAGTGTGATAATCGAGCTAGCCAAGCCCGCGCTTGAAGCGCGTAGAGCATCCCGAAACTACTGTGCTTTTATCACGCTCGACATCAAAAACGCGTTCAACTCGGCAAATTGGAACCGAATAGTAACTAAGTTACTCAAGCTGAAAGTCCCTTACTACCTGACGGAGTTAATCGCTGACTATTTTCGGAACCGAGTCTTATGGTATGACTCCGATGTCGGGCCGAAACGTCACTGCGTTACAGCAGGTGTCCCACAGGGATCTGTCTTGGGGCCTCTACTCTGGAACGTTATGTACAATGACGTGCTTACCCTAAAATTACCAAGAGGGGTAACAATAATCGGATTCGCGGACGACATAGGTGTGTTGGTATTTGCTGCAAATCTGGAAGGAATTGAACTGCTGGCGGACGAGGCGGTGTACCAAGTCAGGGAATGGCTAGAAAGTGCTGGTCTAGAGCTCGCAGGGTACAAGACTAAGGCGGTATTGATAAGCAGCCGGCGAAAAACCGAGTGCTTTGAAGTCACCGTCGTTGAGCAGGTGTGCAACAAAGCCGCAAACGTAAGCGTAGCACTATCGAAGATGCTACCGAATATCGGCGGCCCCCGTCAAAGTAGCAGAGTCATGAGCTCTATCCTTCTCTACGCGGCGCCAATATGGACACACAAGCTGACAGCAAAGGCGAATAAGAAGAAAATGTGCGCGACATATAGAATAAGTGCTCTGAGAGTGATTCGCGCCTACAGAACAACACCAGGGGAAGCGGCATATGTGATAGCGGGCATGATTCCGATAGAAATCCTAGCAGATGAGATGCAAAGGCTCTACAAAAATAACAGGGCGGATTCAAAGGCAGAGAGGCAAGTCTCTGTAGGAATATGGCAAAGGAGATGGGATCAATGCGCAACCGGTAGAAGGACCTATAAGCTTATCCCCGATATTGCTAAATGGACCCAGCGGAAGCACGAAGAAATCACCCACGATCTTACGCAGTTCTTAACTGGGCATGGCGTATACCGGAAATATCTGTATCGGTTTGGCCTGGACGACTCCCCCAACTGCCCGATATGCGGAATAGACGAGGACCCGGAGCACATACTGTTTCAGTGTCCACGATTTGCGTGACACCGAGCTAAGCTGCAAACTTCTACCAACCTGCTCTTATCGGCAGAAAACGTGGTGGAGATAATACTGGCATCAGAGGAAGCTTGGAAAGCACTGACGGGAGCACTAGCGCAAATTCACGCCGTTCTTCGAAAAGAGGATGCCAAGAGAGCGAGCACTAGGCGGCAGCCCGTGAACAGCTAAAGCTGACCCCACCCCACGAAGTAATACCTGTCGGCAGTCCCGTGGGGCGGTGGAGGATAAGGAGGTGGTTTTAATTCGGTTAGCGCCCGACATAACCTTCGATTAGGTATCCATGCGGATTTTCCCCTCCAAGATAATAAAAAAAAAATATATATATATATGTATTGTATATATATATGTGCATTATATATATATATATATATATATATATATATATTATATATATATAAATATGTATGTATATATATATATATATATATATATATATATATATATATATGTATATATATATATATACATATATATATATATATATATATATATATATATATATATATATATATATATATATATATATATATATATATATATATATATATATATATATATATATATATATATATATATATATATATATATATATATATATATATATATATATATATATATATATATATATATATATATATATATATGTAAGCTAGATCGCCTGCTCGCTGTGCATTCTGGGTAACTCTTAAAATGTTTTTCTGAACAAAAACACGAATGTTTTGTAAAAACTGAACAGTTTCGCGAACATTTTTGTCTCTGAAAACTGTTTTAGTAAACAAAACACCTTCCCATCGCGAGTCAGTAAGATCAAAGGAAAATATGTTTATTCGTATTTTTTGTGTCGATTTGGTTGAAACATGCACTTTTGTTTTTAGCGACAGCACTCAGTATATCGATTAATGTACTTTGATTCACCTCGTAAAAGAAGTTAAATATAAAAATAATAAAAAAATAATAATCAGTAGCAGTAATCATATACTTATGCTTAATATAAATAATACACTGAAATAAAGCATTTATTAATTACTTTGTCATATTTAATTTATATTATGACCCATATTTATCTGATTGAACTGCAGATAGAGGTACACAATATGACTATTTTATTAATTTTATTTATTACCTTGATGTTCTGTCCAAGAGCATCATATAGGGCATCACATACTTCCGGTACTATTCGAGATAATGAAGGAGGTGAAACTTTGAACTAATATTTGAATGATTGAAAACTGTCTCCAGTGGCTAAGTACCTCAAAGTAAGTGCCAGGCTATCGTTTTTCTGTAATTTGTATTTTTCTTGGCGATTTTCGGTCCTAGCAAATTAATTAACAGTTCAAAATCACTGCTTGACATTCTTACAAAGTTGTGAAACGATGATCTCATTTCTCCACTTAAGCCAACGTAGTCAGTACATAAATCTTCCAATAATACTTCCGTGCGAAAATCAGCTTTCCTTTTTAATTGAGAACTGACCCAATATATCGGTTTTTTCTTCTTTTTATGTCATTTTTGAAGAAAAATCCACAGTTAATTATAAAATCACCGTCTTCAGACATTTCTCGGACACAGAATAAACAGAACTGAGAACAAAACCTGTCTGTTCAGTTGGAACAGTCTGTTTACAGAAAACAGAACTGTTTTCAAAAACCAGAACAAGTATTTTGTTTTGTTTTTTGAAAACAAAACTGTTGAAAATTTTTCTTGAATTACTTGCACTTATACTTATACATAGCCGAAGCTATTATTTCTATGATTGTATTGTTAAATTGAATGAGCATTAGTTTGTATTTATGCACTTATACTTGTACTTAACTATTATCTCTACGATTGTATTGTTAAATCGAATGATAGTTAGTCTGAATTTGTCGCTCCATGCAAAAGCTATTTAATTAAAACAACGTTAGTTAAAACTTTACGTTTAATTTTCACATTTTGGTGCCAAAACCCGGGACGTGAACAAATCGATCGAACTTAGCTACGATGGATACTATGACTCGTACTGTGTATCGGTGTCAATTAACGAAATTGACGAATTCGGCCCTCGATTATCTTACGAGCTCAGACTCTAAAGTGTGCGAAGAAAAAATGCACGATTTGGATAATGTTGAGGAGGAATTAGTGTCATATACATAGGCGGGCCGTGGCCGAAAATCTGGCAGGGGCCAGGGACTGAAAGGTTCAAGACATGCGATGATTTTGTTTTTGTCTGTACACGTACTGTTCATACAACTTATATAATTTACTAATACATTATATATTTGTTGATTTATTCTTTGTTAATTGCTAATGCATAATGCATTATCAAATAAACTTTTTGTCTGTGAATACGTATGCGCTACTAACACATGCATTTAATGTAATTTGTAGGTATGAACAGTACATGAATTATCAATGAGCGCTAAGAAAGAAAGCCTGTATGAATTATACGGGAATAGAATGGCAATAATTAAAAATTTAAGAATATTTTTTCGTTGAGAAGCTAAATATATTTCAATTTATACTTGAAGAAGAGGATAGCTAAGTTTCAAAATATCTTTGAAGAAATTGGAATATATTAAGCTGAGAAAGAAGAAATTGATCTCTTGCTTTAAACATTTGTTACCTAGAAAACCAAGAAAAAGCGAAAATAATTTAGCAAGATGAAAAGTGCTGTAACTTACTCTTTTCGAGCTATTTGGTTTGCAGGAATATCTTTGTAGCCCTAACTGCGTGTCCGAGGCTAGATGAAACATAAAAACCTTTGAAACTAGTGCTTTTTGCTGTTTTCCGTTCTCGCGATCCTCTGGTAAATATGAGATCCAGACAGTTCTTTTCTGCGAATGATTTATTTTTTTCCCAAACTACATACAAGTCTTCTCGCTCACTTAGTAGTATTTTAACTGTTCCGTTCATAAGATTTATCCCATCCTCAAGAGTTGCATTTTTAGCTTGGAAATATGTGCTTAACATGTTCGTTATAAAAAGAACATAGTGAAAGATGAACAGATTTACTACAAATTTAAGATTACTGATCGAATGAAAGATCCCCAATGAATAAACTGAGTCGTTGTATTATCCCTCATTCATTTCTTATTCTAAAGCCTCTTTCATAGTCCCATAGCTATCAATCACATATTTGCAATTGTGAAATCTCATTAACTAACGAGTCGAGCTTAAACTTCTCATTCCACGCCTTGTGTTTAGACCAACTGCCTCTTCAAGCTGCTTCAACAATTTGTGTTGTGATGGCTTCGAAAAGTGTAGGTAAAGGGATTCGATGGCATTGAAGAAGGATATACACGTTTCTATTGTGAAAAATGTATCCATCACAACAAGGATAATTTTATGAGCTTGACAGTGTACAAATGTGGCTGCAGGGTGTTTTATCTTAATTTAGGTTTGTAAACCACCTTTTTGTCCTAACATGACACTAGCACCATCATAAGACTGTCAAACAACAAGCAATTCGCTAAGTCCGTAGCTGTCTAACAGGCTCAAAATTATATCGGCTAAATACGAGGCATTTCTAGCTCCTGAAATGTCTAGCAAATCTGACAACCACGGAGAGCTGTTCCTTTTTGTGGACCCTTGCTTCGTCTGCCATAATTTCATGTCCTCTCGAACGATTTCAGCAATTGTTTTTATTAATTCATTTTATGTTTTGCCAATACAGTAGTTCGCAACCTCGCTTTTAAAATGTTTTTTAAAAGTTAAATAATGCTTCGCGAATAATTCACAAAATTCCAAAAAAAATTCACAGTTATCACTGGGACCACTTTCATCATGTCCTCTGAAAGCAAGTCCTTGGTGACTGAGGCACGTGGTAGGGTCGATAACCTTTTCCAAATAATTTTGGTTTATCTTGACAATATTCCAAGACTGTTCAAACACCATATCACTTACTGTCTTCCAAGCACTTTTAGAGTTTTATTATTGTAGAGTTTTTATTATTGTATGCAATATGTGCATGAATTTTACTATCCGGATAATTTATCCGGATCGCGAAGTTTGGTCGAGCTGAAACTTTGGTGTATTTTTGGCGACAATGGAAATTCTACGGAAAATTTCGCATTGTGATAACTTCACACCGAGTCATGAGATCATCACGAAATTTACAAGACGCATCAATGGGTATAATAAATAAGTTTCTGTCGTTTTGAAATGTCTGTGCAACCTTGTAGCTACCATAAGTACGTAAACTCAAATCTTGCAAACCATTGACTCTCTGGTATTTTTATCGGTATTTAGAATAAAATGCAAATGATTGATGTATTTGATACTATATTTATACAGTCAAATCTAAACTTCTAAAATTCCCAAAAGCAAAAAATCGTAGCCCTTCAACAAATTCTTTATATTTTTATCTCGCGATCGGATAAAATATCAGTGGATATATGTCTTGAGTAAATAAAGGTCTAACAAAAGTTTAATGAAAATGAGAGGAACTATGTGGCGGTCGTGCCACCATGAAAAAACAAGTGCTATGCCTTTTACCTTCCGATGCAGTTATCAAATTATAATCAAATTCACACCCATTTAACGTGAGTGTAAACCATAGATATAAGAAGAATGGATACGAAATGGGCCGAGAGAAATGAAGCAATTTTCGACCTCTGGTGGCAATGTGTTTGTATAAAACAACAACAAATTTCATGCAGAAAAGTTGATGTATTTGGAAATTTGTGTCCATGTATTAGTTTCCCCGTTATCCCAACCACCCCGTAGATTGGATGGATTGAAATGAATGTTGACATAGAGAGTCTACAGAGCTGAGGGGTGGTGCGTGCGGCATTGAGGGGAAAGCTGTTTTACAGAGAGTAAATTTGCATGTGTAGTAAAATTGCTTCACTCACGTACGGGTTCATGCATTGTGATTTCGTGTCCATTCTTTATATGTCTATGGTGTAAACCAAGTAGGTCAGAGTTTTGGTTATAATGTTGGATCCGCGATGCCAGCCAGCATCAACATTTCTGTCCTGGAAATCGGTACTATTAAATTTTCAAATAATATTGATTTCGTAATGAAAATAAGCCGAAAATATTTCAATTTCAAAAAATTTAACATACTCGCGGAGAGTAACTCTAAACACCCTTTTTTTCGTATAACTTCCAATGCTTTCAATGAATCAAAAGTTATATTGTAAGTTATTTTAACGGGATGCAAAATCGGTATAGTCTTTGTTGTGGTGATGTCAAAAGGTTGGTGGTGGTGTCAGCAGCAATATTGAACTTTGCGAGCTATTCAGTATGAACTTTTTTACTCAAGCCACTTTATCATACGCAAAAGTCAAAGAAAAATGCTCTCAAATATGGAATGAGACTGTGTTTGTTTTGCTTAATGTTAGGTATGAATGTGCTAATTGTATATGATCCCATCAAGAAAGAGTAATCGTAGCGAAAATTGCTCGTAATAAACAACATTGTTTTGAACAGATAGCATAAAAGTGGCAGAGATGCCACATTTATTCTCAAAAGACTTCGAAAATTGTATTCTACGTTAATTTTCTGAATGCCTACCATTTTAAAACTCAGATTATGTTTTATGAAAAACATAATTGCATAAAACGCCAGTTTACAAAAGTGTACTTATCTAAATACCTGTATATTGCCTAGTAGGAATGAACAGATAATTTTAATAAAAAAAGGATAATTGGCGAGGCGCATTTCGTCTTTTTCTTGACGTATAACTTGTCGAAATTAAATATTGCCGTCCATTTCTTGAGATAAGTCCCATAGCATCGTAATTAATATTAATTAATTAGTCTCTATGTTATAAGTAGTGTGCTTGCTTTGGTATAGGCTTACACTACTACACTATACAGCTCTTGCAGTAACAACAAAAACCAAAGAGGCGAAAACTTAAGTATTTATTGTTAGAAATATGTATTTTCCTGGGAGGGGCCAACCTAGGGTCTGGGGGGGGGGTCCCGGCCCCCCCTGGCCCCCCCTACGGCGCGCCTATGGTCATATGTCGAGCGAATAACCGTGGTTCACGATGGTTTAAACAAGGTAAACGCAGATATACGGGGCAATATTAAGCCAGAAGACTTGCAGAAAGAATTGGAGGTTATCCTTGAATACGAGGATAAAGCTGCTGGTATATTGGCCCGATTAAAGCAGCGTCTAAAGAAACTTCATGGCCTCCAATACGACAACATCAATTCGGCAAGTGCTGCTCAGCAAAATTACCGAAACTGGCGCTTAAAACATTTTTCGGGGATTTCAAGGAATGGTTACCATTTTGGGAAATTTTCAGGACCACAGTGCATGAAAATTTGGATCTTAGCGGTACCGAAAAATTCAACTACTTGCAAAGCCATATTACAGGGAAAGTGGCAGATTGTATTGGTGGTTCTACTCCCACCGATGCAAATTATGCGGCTGCTTTTGCTAGAGCAGTATGGGAATAAGAGCAAGCTAGTGGATTACACAATGCAACAACTAATGTCTCTTCCGCACATAAGTTCCAGAAACGATGTGACTGGTCTTCGCAAACTATACAATAGCGTAACTACGCACACAAGGTCTCTCACTGCTCTTGGAACTCCTACTTCTCAATATGCTGTAATACTGAAAGCTGTTATTATCAAAGCACTTCCACATGAATTGGTAGTAGAATTTTATCGGGTAAACTACAGTAGCAAAGACAATATAACGGAAACGGCAAGTGAACTGAATGATAAAACGTCGTCAAATACTCAGGATAGTTTGAATTGTGTTGGTAGGGAACACTTGCACGATATTCTTAATTTGGTTAGAAAAGAGGTCGAGTCTCTTGAACGTTCTGGGCCTAATTACATCAAAAGAGCCAATGTCAACATTCACGCAAAGGACCTGAAAACTGCAATTAGTTTATTTACCCCTACTACTGAGTTATCTTGCGTTTTGTGCAAATACTCCGAGCATCGTACCGAGCTTTGTGATGTCTTAATACATTATCGGAAAAAAGGCTATATTAAAAGCGGAATGCCGATGTTTCAAGTGTACGAGACGGGGTCACAGCGCAAAACTTTGCAAGAACAGATGGATGAAATGTAGCTCCTGTAAGGGAAATCATGCAACATTAGCATGCGACCCTGAATTTCAGGCGGATTCAAAATATCGGTCAGGTGATCAATCTGATGCAGCTTCGTCTTCGAAGCTAATAAAAACACAATATTTAGCCCAACCCTCAGCAACTTTGTAGTCTCCGTCATGCCAAATGGGTTCTCAAATTCTACTGCAAACTGCGCGTGTATTCGTGTCTTCTACTACTAATGGAAAAGGCAGGTTTCGATTAGCTCGTATTGTATTGGATGGTGGATCGCAACGACGCTACATAACTTGAAAGTTAGTTGAGCACTTAAACATGCCGATATTTGACACAATCTACATGCAAATAATGCCGTTTGGTTGCTCTAAAAAACTACCTCCCCAGTCGTTTGATCGTGTGAAAGTTACACTAACAAGCATTCACACAAAAACCCAGTCGATTTCAGTATTAGCTATCGTAGTACCGGAGATATGTGCAGATATACTACCGTTTCCCGATGTCCAATCGGAATGTTTATCAAACTTGCAGCTAGCTGATGACTACAGGTTCAACGAACACAATGATTACCTGGAAATGCTTCTAGGTGCTGATGTGTATTGGTCCGTAATGCAGGAAGATGTTACATGTGTAACCGAGAATTCAGTAGCTAAAAGACAATTTTCCGCTGGACCGTGCAAGGGCCAGTAGACAACTCTCCGGACAGAGGAACAACTTCGTCTCTTGTGAATTTAGTAGTGAGTGATTATGAAGAAATTGATGACTTGAAATGCATTGTCGATAAGTTTTGGAGCCTCAGCGAGGTGGACGGACATCCTCCGGGCCCTTGAGCAGACGTTCCGTAACCCAGGCTACTTACTAGCCATGATGCGGGACTACCCCAGGGACCGCTGGTTGCTTTACGACATTGGCGAAGGACTCAAAAGGAGACCTGTTACCTCAGGTGCGGCACAGGGATCGATCTTAGGACCAGACCTCTGGAACATCATGTACGATGATCTGCTGCGCCTGGAAATGTCTGCAGATGTGTTTCTGGTAGGTTATGCTGATGACGTCGCGGCGGTAATCACTTCCAGATCTGCGGAATTCGCTCAACTCAGACTTAATCAAGTCATGAGGAGGGTGGATCGGTGGATGACCGAACACGGCCTTCAGCTGGCAGTCTCTAAAACAGAGATTGTCATGCTGACGAAGCGGAGGATACCAACTGTCATACCCATGACAGTTGGCTCCGTTTAAGTCCAGACCAGCAAGTCGGTCAAGTATCTGGGAGTGACCCTGGACACCAAGCTGACGTATTGCGATCATATCCGCAGGGCATGTGACAGGGCTCTTGTAGTCGTCACTTCGCCGAGTAGGCTAATGGCCAACGTCGGTGGACCCAGTGAGACGCGACGGAGGCTACTGATGGTAACGACCGATTCCATCTGGCTATATGGAGCCGAAATCTGGGGAGATGCGCTACGAACTGAGAAGTTCCGGAAGCGCATTGCTGGTGTCCAGTGCAGGGGTGCCCTGCGTATCGCTTGTAGCTACCGCACGGTCTCAGAAGAGGCTGTGATAGTGGTATCGGGAGTAATCCCGATCGACCTACTAGCGCGAGAACGCAAAGAAGGGTACCTCTTTCCCTCAGAGCTGGGCAGAACTGAGGCTCTGACGCACGCGCGTATGCTTACCCTCCAACTTTGGCAACAACGTTGGAGCGAAAGTACTAAAGGACGCTGGACGGCCAAGCTGATTGGTCTCATTGAGCCTTGGCTTAACCGGAGCCACGGAGAGGTAAACTTTTACCTTTGTCAATTTTTGACAGGGCACGGTTACTTCAGGAAATACCTGAACAGAATGGGTAAGGGGGTCACACCGTACTGCCGGTACTGTGTGACTGAGCTCGATGATGCTCAGCACACATTCTTTATGTGCAGTCGCTTCGCAAGTTTGAGGCGTACCATTGAGTCCACGATTGGCCTGGCAACGCCTGAAATGATCGTGGATGCAATGCTGCGAAACGAAGAGAACTGGCGCGGGGTCTCAACATATGTTGAAAAAGTGCTGCGCATAAAGCGGGAGGAGGGTTGCCTTACCGACCCATAAGCTGTGGTAGTTTCTGAAGTCCGTGGTTACCGATGGATGAGTCAGCACGACCGGGTCGAAGCAGTGCTTAGGCGGGTCCCGACTCGGAACTTCGTGGGCTTGTAGATGGTCCTTTTTTTTAGTGAGTCAAACCTCACATACCCCGTGGTGATAGGTCACCCGGGGATCTGGTAAACGGATTTTTTTTTGCCATCTACACTAGGGGGAAAAAAAAAAGTTTTGGAGCCTAGAATGCTTAGGTATTTCTCCAGAAACGAATGAATCCTGTCACTTATCTTACTTTGATAAATATATTTGCTGGAATGGATGGCGATACGAAACTGCATTATTATGGAGAGATGCCAATTGTGTGTTAGAGAGTAATCACAAAAATGCAATGGTTCGGATACAAAAATTGATTAACAAATTATCGAAAATTCCTGAGAAATTAGTTGAATATGATGATTTAACGTGGGAATTAATAACGTCAGATGTAGCGGAAGTGTGCCATCATGATGCAAATAGCAAAAGAGTTTACTATATGCCTCATCGCCCTGTATATCGATTGGACAAGGAAACAACGGAAACCCGAATAGTTTTTGATGCATCTTCAAAGACGGGTTCCAGTCCATCGCTAAACGATCTACTCATAACAGGACCAAATTTATTGCCAGATATTCTCAAAATTTTATTGAATTTTGGAATGGGTCGTATTGCTTTGACTGCAGATATAGAGAAAGCATTTCTACAAATCGGTTTAGCAGAATCAGATCGTGATGCTCATCGTTTCCTTTGGTTTAGAGAAAATCAAGAATGATACGCCTTTACCTGAGATCACTTCGTACCGTATGAAACGCGTCACTTTTGGAGTAAAATTTAGTCCGTTTGCGTTGTGCGCTACCTTGCGACGACATTTGGAGTTACAATCTGAAGTATACTTTGAAACTTGTAAATTATTGTGCGATTCATTTTACATGGACGATTTAGTTTTGAGTTGAGACAGCATCGATGAAGGCATTTGTCTTTATAAAGAGGCGTGTAAGGTAATGCAGAAAGCCTCCATGAATCTTCGCAAATGGAAGTCTAACAATCCGAAACTTAGAGCAAATTTTGCGAATGACGTTTGTTCAAGTCAAATGCAGAAGATCTTAGGGGTGAGTTGGTACGTTACTTCTGATCAAATCGCCGTTTATTTGGAAAAAAATACTAAGCAAAATCCCCATTAATGTAACCAAACGCACCCTTTTGCAAACGCTTGTGAAAATTTATGATCCATTGGGAGTTTTAGGACCCTATACCATTAGATTGAAGTTACTATTTCAAGACACTTGGCGGTAGCTGTTGGAATGGGACGAACAAGACTATAAAGATAAAGATAACTTTTCTTTCTGCCTGATTTTCTTTCTTTTCTTTCTGCCTCCAACGGTAACAAAATATAGGAAACTGAGCCAATTATGAAATTGGAGACCTTTAGCCGTTACAAAAAGCTGCTGAGAGTCACAGCATATGTTCAACGTTTTGTTTGTAGTTTACGTGGCAAAAGGTCTGAAACAGAATATTTGACAGCATCGGAATTACGGAGAGCCGAAATTTATTGGATCAAAATCATACAGTTGCACGAGTTTCTGAACGAAATTGAGGCGCTTGTTAAAGGGGGGCCTTGCCCCAGAAATTCCAAGATATTAACATTAAATCCAATGCTGGATGAACAGCAATTGCTTCGAGTTGGTAGCCGTTTGTCTGAATCTAATTTCGATCTCGATGAAAAATGTCCTGTCATACTCGGTAAAGGTTCGCATTTTACCAATTTTGCTTATATGGGACGCTCATGAAACCGTAATGCACGGAGATGTAAATGCCGTGCTAGTGGAATTGCGGCGTAAATATTGGATTGTTAAGCGTCGGCAAGCTATCAAAGCTATTATTCGGCAATAAAACGTTTGCAGAAGACTAAAGGGAAGGCACGCATCTCAACCATTCGCTCCGTTGCCTAAGGAAAGGTTATACTCTTCAAGACCCTTTGAAACAATAGGAGTAGACTTTGCCGGCCCTTTATACGGTCGTAATAATACGACTGATCAATCAACGCGAAAGTTTTATATAATGTTGGTAACATGCGCTGTAATACGAGCTGTTCACCTAGAATTAATAATGGACTTAACAGCAGGATCTTGCATCTCCGCATTTCGACGGTTTTTCGCTAGGCGTGGTATTCCGAAATTAGTTTTTTCCGATAACGCAAAAACTTTCAAACGAACAGCTTTAGAATTGTGAAAAGTAAACATTCGTATACAATCTGAAAATTTTCAAAATTACATCACAAAGGTATAAATTGGAACTTTATAGCAGAACGCGCCGCATGGTGGGACGGCTTCTGGGAGCGATTAGTAAAGAGTACTAAGGATATACTGAAATCTAGTATTGGACGATCAACACTTACGATTGACCAGCTGCAAACTTATCTAACTGAAGCGGAATTTATTATAAATTCAAGGCCATTAACTTATATTGGAGCTGACCCATTGGATTTGTCTCCGCTAACTCCTGCGCATTTTTTGTTTGGGAGTTTCCCTTCTATGTTATGTTTGCGAACTTTTGATGGCTCAGAGCACGAACTGCGAAAGACATGGAAAGGCCGCTTACATCTTTTCAACTCTTTCCTCAGACGTTTTAAAGCAGAGTACGTGCAGCAGCTAAGATCAGCTCATCATACGCAGAAGACTTTTTCTTATGGCGTAAAGACAGGAGATGTTGTACTCGTTTATGATGCCTCAACTAAACGGCTGTTTTGGAAGCTGGCCCTTGTAACGAACGTGTTCCCTGGACGAGATGGCAAGATACGAGCGTGTGAACTTAGATTCTCCAATGGGATCGTTACACGTCGTGCGGTGCAGCATTTGTACTCTCTGGAGATTTCTGGTTCATCTTCGGCGGCCGGAGGATGCTAAAAATTATTCTTGAATTACTTGCACTTATACTTATACATAGCCGAAGCTATTATTTCTATGATTGTATTGTTAAATTGAATGAGCATTAGTTTGTATTTATGCACTTATACTTGTACTTAACTGAAGTTATTATCTGTACGATTGTATTGTTAAATCGAATGATAGTTAGTATGAATTTGTCGCTCCATGTGTAAGCTATTTAATTAAAACAACGTTAGTTAAAACTTTGCGTTTAATTTTCACAAAAACTGTTTTTCAAATTGTCTCTTTGGTGGAAACCCGCTATTATTGAGAAAAAACTATGTTCTGAAATATAAATTTAAAAAATAATGCCAGATGCTAACTCCGAATTTTTAATCTGGTTTCGGACAAAATAATGCCAGATCTAGCATTCAAAATGCTAACATCGTAGCACTGCTCATGATTTCTGCAGCACTTTAGAAATAGTGCTGTGTTCACTGGGCTATGAATAGTGTTGCCAGGCCCAGTGTGTTAAATTTCGGGACGGAAGGTAAAAATAATCGGGAGTTTGGGTGTCAAATCGGGACAGCTACAATAACAAAAATAGAAACAAAAGATTTTTGTGAATCATCATTTATTTCACCATTACTTAGTACAAGAAACGAAAAAAATTAACCTTAAACTAGGTCAACTTCTTTGGGATATAACAAAAGTCAAACGTAACTGTTTTGACTAATTAAATCGAATCGTCACCATTACTATTAAGTTATTTTTTATTAGTTAAGTTATTTTTTACTCGTATTGTACTTAACGTTAGATTTCAATCCTTTCAATAGGTCTTTGTTTTTTATCGCATAATCATAAAATTCACTACACAAAAATTTCGAGCTGGTCTTTATTTGTATCTCTGCTTTGACATGCTCGAGAGCTAATCTGTTTCTTCTCTCGGACCAAATTATACGTGCGTTTTTTGCACACCTGAGCAAAACAAAATTGTTCTTGTACTCAATATACCTAACAAAATTTGATCTGCTCGGGTGTACAAAAAACGCACCATGTATTTGTTAGGGAAAATATTCTTTCTGTCGCAGCATTCGTGACAGGTATCCATGCCATGAAAACAAATATTTTTAGGACATTAGGAACATTTCGCGTTTCTAATAATTTGTGCCATTTCTGTAATGTCGCTAAGTCTTTGTCCTGTACTGCAGCTCTGACTGCATTTTTGACGTCAGAAACTTCTTCATAAAGATCGCCCATTTCAAAAATGTTATGATATTAAATTTTTAAATCATATTAACAGTTGATGCGTAAGTTACAGAGTCACCTCGTAGAGAAAGTGGCTTGAATAAATTCAGTTTGTTTTCATTGTTGAAATCGTATCTTGTCTATATATATATTGTAACAAGTACAATATGCTATTTTTATTGTTGATGCTGTTTCATTAGAGAAGTTTTTGTTAAATGTTCGCACGTGAAGCCCAAAACTTAGTCATCAATTCTTTGCTTCAATTTGTTAGTGAGTCTGAAAATTATATAATAACATTTGATTGAAACTCGATAATGTTTCGTCTTCGAGACTCAATACAGCGTCGTGAAGGACTTTTAATACGTTTTGGAAGCAAGCCGGGTAAGGTTCTGTTTCGTCCCTATTAAAAAGTTCCAGAGAGCGGAGAAACACTCGTGCTCGCGAATTCGGCATCCCAGCCAAACTGACACGATTGTGCTGGTTGACCATAACCAATGTAACAAGCCAAGTTAAAATAGCCACATTGCTATCCAGACCGTTCAACATCTTCAATGAACTTCAACAAGAGGATGGACTGGTCTCCCTTCTCTTCAAGCAATCCGAGACTCTGATACGTCAAAGAGAGGGACTATCGTAACCAAGATAGTGGCTTATGCAGATGATATAGACATAATTGGAAGATCTGACTAGCTGTTCGAGAATCTTTCATCCAGATCGAACGAGCGGCACAAAGACTGGGTGCACATAAATGAAGGAAAAACAAAGTACATGGTGGCAGCATCTGCAAGAAGAACACCTAGAGCTGGTCAAACCTTCAGGGTAGTTGAGTAAGAATTTGAAATATTACCATCCTTCAACTACCTTGGGTCAATTGTAGCAACCAATAACAATATGGAGGAAGCAATACGCGGGCGGCTGTTCAAAGCCAACAAAGCCTACTACAGTCTGTCAAGGCTCTTAAAATCCAGAACATCAAAGCTCCTGCTGTACAAGACCAAGGTCCTGCCAGTACTCACGTATGGATCTAGACTTGGGTGCTCAGTAAAAGGCACTCTGGCCTCTTAGTCGCGTTCGAAAGGAAATTCGTGAGGAGAATCGTTGGCGCTTATGTGAAAAAGACGCTATAACCATGAGTTGTACGTTATCTACCTAGAAACAGATATAATAACTAAGATAACGCTCGGTAGGCTGCGGTGGGCAGGATACCTAGCTGGAATGATCGAAAAGGATTCTGTTCGGAAAACCCTTTGCGGCAGATTTTACGGCAGATGACAGCGTGGGAGGCCTTGCCTACGCTAGAGGGATGACGTTGACCAGGACGCTCGGAGTTAAGGGGTACCCAATTGGATGACATCGACTCGCAATCGGGACCGATGGAAAAATTTGTTGATGGAGGGCAGGACTGGACCCCAGTTGTAGCGCCGATAATGATGATGATGGGGACATATTTGACACTATTGTGCAAAATATTATATTAGAAAGGCATCCCACTGGAATAATATTGTTATTATCATTGTATAGTAATTGGTACACTGAATTATTATTCAGAGTTTTACATTTCCATTTTCTGCACAATAACTGGTGAGATTTTTAGTATCAATACTACGCTCCCTCAATCGTGTTGCTAAATTGTTAAATATGGCAAATGCAGTTTCACTTGAGTCTTCACCAAAAATCAAGCACGCATGTCTTAAGGTTAGTGGCTGGACTGTAAAATCTCATCTACAGTGAGACCACTTTTATGGCACCGTGAGTAGCAGCATCTATAGTAACACTATAAAACGTACCATTTTAATAGTCATCAATCGTCACTTGAGTAGACGCCGGACTTAAAACACTGGCCTTACTTCTTTCAAGTGTAAGATGTTGAGCATTTTTGGAATCGTAAAACAAAAGACTGCCAAGTTTAGCTTCACAATCCAGAGAATTCAATGACAAACTGTGCTTGATGGAATGGTGTCGGCAAGTGTCGAGAGAAGAACGAGACTGCATGAATGAATGATATCTGTATCTCGCCAATTCAATATGCGCGAAGCTTCAAACTTTTATGCTGCCTATTTTGGTGAGAAAATATGAAAATAATAAAGCGAAAATATTTTTATGTGGTAGCAGCTTACAGATGAATTCGTTTTTCCTGTAAAAATCGGGACATTTGGCGTCCCGATCAAGGGTAAATCGGGACGTGTCACCTGACCCCTGAAAATCGGGACGTCCCGCGCAAATCGGGACACCTGGCAACTCTAGCTATGAAACACTTACCCGAAGTGAAAATGATGCACACGGACTGTGCATGCTGATAGAATAATGAAGAGAGTGGAGAGAAGGAGGAAAAAAGTGCATTTTTGGAAATCATCACTAATTTCTGTTATTGGCAAATATTTGTCATATTTTCAATATACCATGTTATCTTATTATCTTACCGACTGAATTTGGTGACACACAAAGCTCTTTTTCACATTCATTCAAACTTAAATAATAATAAATAAAAATGTATATGCATGACGCAGACGAGCTAAGTAATGTTATTAATCTTCTAATTGCATGTTCTTGCTGACCCTTCATAAAAGACATAAGAACTATTTGCGTATGATGAAATTTGTTGGTCAATTCAATGATCAAAAATTATCATAACATGTTTTCAACCAACTACGAAACTGAAAAAATCCAAAGTATTTTGCATTGAAAACAACATCATACATACGCGAAATAATTACACGTGCATACAGTCAATAGTCTCTAAGTAACTGACACCCATGGGGTTTGGAACATCGGAACGAAAAGTTGTCTCAGATTGCATCCACAGAATAATACTTGTGGTGGCCTGAAGAAAATCAAAGTACATATGTACAATTTCCGTTGAAACACTCTCTTTTCCCATTTCGCAGAACCTCAGCGGGATTAATGTACTGACAATTAAAAATCTTTAAGAAATTTTGATGTAAAATTATTGAAAAACAACAAACAGCATTGAAATGAAATCTGAAAATTCGATAAAGGACGTGTTAGTACGAAATTCGTTGCACTTGCGTTTAGCAGTTGTTCTGACCATCTTAAACTCGTAGGCTGGTTGAAATAGTTCGTTTTTAGTGATTTTACTTGGGGTGATTTCTACTAGTCGTGATGTATTTTTGGATATTCCTGATCTTAGTTTTACTCCTCGCCGATTATTTATACCGAAAAAGGATAAATGAAAAAGCAGCTAACATTCCGGGTCCATCGTATTACGTACCATTTGTTGGATATCTTGAAGCTATAACAGTGCAATCTATGGACGGTAGATATTTATATTGTTCATTGAAGTTCGCACATACCAGCTCCTTGTTTCTAACAATTCCACAATCCAGAAATTTTTAAACGATTCGCCGAATCAATGCATGACTACGGAAAAAACTATGCAGGCTGGATATTCTATGAGTTCATTCTAGTCACATTCGATCCAAAAGTTATCGATGCTGTTTTGAATAACACGAAACATATTCGGAAACCTCGCTTTTATAATCCTTTCAGACCGTGGATCGGGGACTGTATGCTACTTAGTGTTGGCGAAAAGTGGAAAATAACCCGTAAGAAAATATTTGCTGCAGTATTTCATTTCAGTTCATATGAGGACTTCGTTCGAGTTTCTGATGAGCAGAGCTCTATTTTTGTGGAGTGCCTCAGGGAGTATTGCGGGAAAGGAGCCTTTGATTTATCTCCGTATGTTGCTGCTGTATCGATGGACGTTATTTCTGGTAATGGATTTGGTTTTGGCCTACCTCAAAACGTTATCGAAACTTATTTGTCGGTGTATTTCAGAGATTGGTCTTGGATTCAAAATGAATGCACAGACGACAAAGAAATCTGAATACGTCAAGGCACTTCACGGGTATGTCAACAAATTTTAGTTTAATATGTTTTTGGACCACTTGCAACACATTTCAGAATGCTGAAAATGGTGACAACGAGAATATCAAAGCCGATTTTAACGTTCGATATCATTTTCCGAATCTTCGCACCACATCTGAAGAAAAAACAGGATGAATACGTTAAGGTCCTTCATAGTTTCGCTGAAAAAAATATACAAGAAGGAAGAAAAGTGTTATTGCAAAAGGATCCTGTCCATAGAAATCCTTTTAGTGAGTACACTTTTTAAAAGTAGTGCAGAAATAAAATACGCAGATAAATCAAAAATGATCGACTTGGTAATATTTCCACTAGTTGCAGACAAAGCCGAAAATAAGCATCGATACAATGTCATTGACTACCTACTGCAAGTTGTTATAAATGGAGAACCACTTTCCGACAATACTGTTCGTGAAAATATCGATGCTTTGATGTTCGGGGGACATGATACTACGACTACTGTCATCCAGTTCACATTGTACTGCTTATCCCGACATCCTGAGGCTCAAAATAAAGTTTTCGATGAGATCCGTCAAGTTATTGGTGATGATCTGACAACGCCAGTTGGTCTCAAAGAGCTCAACGAACTGAAATACTTGGAATGCGTTTTGAAGGAGTCAATACGACTTTATCCACCAGGTTCGGTTATTGGTCGGAAAATTGAAGAGGATATAGATGTTGGTAAATATTTCTCATCTTTGTCATAGCCATGGTCTTGCTGTATTTTTTATTTGCTACTTAGGTGAGTTCACAATCCCAGCTGGAACTACGGTTGCCATTCCAATCAAACTTATCCAATCGGATCCGGAGGTGTTTCCCGCTCCTGAGAAATTCATTCCCGAACGGTTCGCTATCGATGCCGAACTTGAGAAAAAACATCCATATTCGTTCATAGCGTTCAGTGCTGGACCGCGAGATTGTGCAGGTCGTAAATTTGCACTGCTGGAACTCAAGAGCATAATATCGAAGGTCATAAGACATTTTGAGCTTTTGCCACTAGGAGAAGATCCAATTGTAAAGTGGGATGTGCTGATTTCGACGACGAACGGGGTACATGTGGGTTTAAAACCGAGGGTGTATAGTTAAATGACGATATAAATACTATAAGGCAGACTAATGATCAAGCGTAGCACCAAATGAATTCAAAATAAATGATTTGATATATTTAACTGGACAATTTTCTGGTTGAAAGGTTTCTGTTTTGGACTCGAGATGGAGCGAAAAATCTTGGTCTGCGGTAGAAACCTCGTACGATTTACCTAGGCACCTTCTTTTTAAGAACTTTTAACCTTCTCCTCGTAGGATCACTGTAAATTGCCACTTCGCGAGATGGAGAGCTTCCATGGCTTCCTTCCAGCAAATCTCATATTTGCGTCTCAGAGCCATCTCCAGTTCACTTGACTCTATTCAGCGTAATTACAACGTTCGTCTACTTGCTTTATATCCTCCCTCACAGGTAAAGAAACACTCGAAGAACTAGTGCTTCCAAAAATGAAGATATAACTTTCTGACTTTCAGATAAACATATTGAGTCATCTTGAAGAAAAAATTTCTGTGGGAGGTGCGTGGGGAAGTGAAGCTTCCTGAGCTTTAAATGGTTACCACAAGTGAGCTTTGGCCGCCACATAGGTCTCAAGCACAGATATAAGAGAGAATGGATTAGAAATCGACCGAGAAAAATGTGTCAATTTTCGACTTTTTGCTTACTGGTGTGAAAATGAGATACTGGTGTGTGCCCTACACAGTTCATACGGTAAAAGCGATGACAGATCGCCAACCGGCGAGTGGAGATTAAAATACTTTTTGTGAATGAAATTAATTATGATTTCACGCAAAAACAAAACGAAATTGATGCTAAAGGCTAATTCTACTTACCCAAAATACGATATTCCCTGCAAAGCACTTCGGTAGCTACTTTTGCAGCCTGGAACGCGGCACTTCAATATCACACTATTTTATAATTTTTTACCGCTAGTTTACTCGCAAAACCAACACAAAAGGTTGCGCACAAACGTAGATGTACGTTTCCACCGAATACGCCGAACAATTTCCAAATTATATTTGACAAATTTTGAGTGAAAGTCAATGCTCGCAGTCTCCGACACAAATCAAATTGACCTTGACGTTTCTTTCCGTGTTGCCCGTTACACGCTTTTACACCGATCTAGTGTTCACAGCGTTAAAACGCAGCATTAACCACAGCCATTTCGTATCCATTTTCATTCATATCTGTGGTTTCAAGTCTACGTAACATTCATAAGGGAGATGATCTTGTGATGGACGTGGTCATGTAGGTGTGTTGCATGATCTCAGAAGGGAGAGATATAAGGAAATGAAAACTGCTATGAAAAGTGGAGCAATTTTCCTGAATTAGAGTGTTAGTAGTAGTGAAAGAAAACTATTAGCCCAGGGAAATATGACGTGGAGCTTCAGAAAAATTAGGAGCAAGCTGGATTTTGGTGTGAACCTTGGTACTGGCGTGCTGAACAAAATGTCAAAAGTCCCTATCGATCCGAGTGCTACGTTACTTTTTATACGGAGTCAAAGGTTACCAAAAGTGACCTTTCGCAAATATCTCAGTATTGGTCATCT
>OX376373.1:140480238-140482738 GCA_947369275.1 Nemotelus nigrinus
ATAATCAGATACAGCTGAAATTTACAGAATGCATTGGACTTAAGTAGGACCAGATTTGATAGAAGCAATTTTGAATTGTGGGCAACTCTGTGCCAGTGGTGCCATCTTGAAAAATTACAAAGAAAAAAAACTGCTTTTTGCCCTATGAAATGTGAATCAGTTACCAGATTTTCATGAAATTGACACAGTAGCTGAACCTTATTCTAATCTCAATTTGGTGGAAATTTGATTGAAAAATTCGATTGGTGCTGCCAGCTATGGTAATTTTTGTGTCTTTGGTTTTGCCCTATAAAAACTTTTTGCCCTATAACTTCCAGTGCAATCATGAAATCAATACGAATTTCATACAATTAATGAAACTTATCGTAAACATTATTCAGGCCAAATTTAGTTGAAAAGCCACGATAGAGTTGCCAACTATTGTTGGTTTTGTGTTTAATTGCAATATCTGTATTAAGCGGTTTTATCGTAGAATTTTCAAATGGTAATGATATTGTAGTGACAATAAACAGGAAATATGAAGATTTCGATTATTTGAAGAAACTCGCTGCAGGTAACCCTAAATTTCTTTATACTCCTATAACTTCGAATGTAATATAACAACGTGAAGCAGGTGCGATATGTTCTTGGCTTTGATACTGGCAGAAGGTTGCCAGCACGAGTCGGTTGTGCTACTTTTGTATCAATAAATGCTTACAGTTAGTATTCATACCGGAAACATTTAAAATGAAAATAAATAACCAATATTTCAATTCCCAAAGTTCTGCAAATTTTTCGGATCGCAGCCCCAAGCACCAACTTCAGTTACAGTTCTGCAGGCACTGAGCATTTTTTTCAATGATGTTATATGAAATGCTGCTTTCAAAATTATGTGAAATAAGCAACTGATAACGAATATAATTAACCCATGTTTTGCTCTCATAAACGTTAAATTTCATGCCAGTGGTAATATCTGAAACCTTCCACCATATGAGTTATAATGCATTCTTGAGACCAAAGTAAAACGTGGCATTTGAAACAGTTTGGCCGTAATAGGCAGCTCATGTGGTGGAATATGCACTCAAAACCTGCACGATTCTTCTACTGTTCTTCGAACATTAGTGTTTCTAGCGGTTCAGGTGCGCTAGAGTTTTTTATATATAAAATCCGAGGTGAAAACGAACATGTAAAAACAACGTTAAGATAGGTCAAATTTTGGATTTTATATCGCCGAGAAACCAGGTGATCGCAAGAGCGTATAATTACTGTAATCAAAACTTTAAAATATGTACATACATGTACATGAAATAATATGTCTAACACATATAATATAAACATACATCTACTCGTATTCTTTTTATAAACATACATACATACACTCGTATTATTTCTCACCTGGAAGGTTAAACTTTTTTCCTACTTCCGCCCACGCTTTTTCCACACAATATTTTCTTGAATAGCTCGGGTTCGTAAAATCGTACAATTCGGTATATTTTTCTACCTCACACACGAATTTTACGTTGCCGTCTTCCGTCGCATTTGCAAAATGGCTGTCAGGAAAACGTCAGAATGCTTACTACTATCATACAATTTGGGGCATTTCCCCACCTCCTCCACGAATTGTACGTTGCCGTCATTCATCGCACTTGCGAAAACGACTAGCCATTCGGCTTGAGGCCTGCAATGCACAACGCTTGAGACGCACTCAAAATGAAACGACTACGCTTCTCACTCTTCACGATTGGGTAACGCTCCGTTAGCGGTCATCCATTGATTTACCTAGGTTGTGACGACCAGGCGTAGAAATATCGCATCCACGACGATAGATCGACGACCCGTGTGCGGATTGCCTTACGGTACTACATTTAAGGTATCTACTCCTCCATATTCCACCATTGCACACTGGGCCGAGGAATTTTAGCTGGGAAGAACATCCACTGAATGTGAATACCGCGAAGGACGTTAATCCACGTTCCTCACTGAAAACAACGTGAAAAAAACTCTAGCGCACCTGAACCGCTAGAAACACTAATGTTCGAAGAACAGTAGAAGAATTGTGCAGGTTTTGAGTGCATATTCCACCACATGTGCTGCTTATTACGGCCAAACTGTTTCAAATGCCACGTTTTACTTTCGTCTTAAGAATGCATTATAACTCATATGGTGGAAGGTTTCAGATATTACCACTGGCATGAATTTCAACGTTTATGAGAGCAAAACACGGGTTAATTATATTCGTTATCAGTTGCTTATTTCACATAATTTTGAAAGCAGCATTTCATATAACATCAATGAAGAAAATGCTCAGTGCCTGCAGCACTGTAACTGAAGTTGGTGTTTGGGGCTGCGATCCCAAAAATTTGCAGAACTTTGCGAATTGTAACATCGGTTATTTATTTTCATTGTAAATGTTTCCGGTATGAATACTAACTGTAAGCATTTATTGATACAAAAATAGCACAACCGACCCGTGCTTGCAACCTTTCGCCAGTATCAAAGCCAAGAATATATCAAATCTGCT
>OX376373.1:140485238-140497519 GCA_947369275.1 Nemotelus nigrinus
TTGAACATCCACCCTATTTGCCAAATCTAGCCTTCAGTGACTTCTACTTCTCTCCTCGGCTCAAGGAACACCTTTGGGGGCAAGAAATTTGAAGGCAATAGCGAAGTGATGGCTGCTGTTGGGGCGGTTCGGGAGAGTAAAGGCAAACAAATTATTTTCAAGGGTATCCTGGGTTTGGAAAAAAGATAGAATATGTGTATTAATTTGTTAAAAGACTTTGTTGAAAAATAAATATAGTTTTTAAGTTTAATCACCCTGCTTTATATTGATTATCATTACTTTTGGATCAACCCTCGTATTTCGTATAAAAACATTGTGCGGTGTTAATTAAAATTCCGGAGAATACTAGAAAAGAAATACGTAAGGAAGTCCGCGCACGGATCGTTGTTCACGCGATGCGTTTGACAGTCGTCGAACGTGCAAAACAACGATTTTCGTCGCCTTCGTTTTACGTTCGCACGCGGGTCGTCAAGCTATCGTCCTAGAAACGTGAATATTTTCTCCACTTTCAGTAGATATGTTAAAAATGCCATGTTCTTCATCAAGTGGTGATGATGAAGGTATATATCATGTTGCCACTGCATGTGCTAACTAAGGTTCTTCTTGATGAAAAATTATTAGGTTTAAAATACCAAGTCTGTATTCGTAAGAGGCAAGTTTACTAAAGTCGCATGAATTATAGAGGTGCCTCAAGGCGAAAAGTAAAAATTGTATCTGAACGGACTCGAGCATGTCGCTGTGTAGTTGAAAAGCTGGGCACCAGACTATGCAGGCGCATTCCAGTAGAGGCCGCACTAGTGATGTATATCGAGACTTAGTAGCCCAAATGTTTTCGAACTCTTCAGCGTGCCTCTTAATGAAACCTAATTGTTTGCTCGCCCTCGACAAAACTTTGTCGAACTGGATGTTAAAACACATTTCGGTATCTAGGGTTGCACCCAGGTCTATGATATGTTCTACCCTAATAAGTTAGATAGTATGAGTTGGCTATTACTTTATTTTTTCAGGAGAAACCTATCACTCGACACTTATCGACGTTGAGAATTATTTTATTCAGGCGGCACCACTGTTCGAGAGGGGTATCAAATAAAATCCTAGATAGATCCAAATTGAAAATATTAAAGATAAGAGGGCCCAAATGACTGCCTTGCGGCACATCCGACAGCGCAAAAACTGTTTTTGAAAACTTTCCTTGGAATTTTACAATCTGGGCTCTAGGATTTAAGCCAGCTGAGTAGGCAGCCATATATACCAAAATCAAGTAATTTGTGTATAAAAATTTGATGATCGACTCTGTCGAAGGCCTTGCTAAAATCAGTATAAATCACGTCAACCTGGTTTCCCTTTTCCATCTCACAGAGAACATCCGAAACCAGGACCATGAGATTCGTGATAGTTGGCCTGCCTTTTCGAAACCCATGTTGCTGTGCGTTGAGAAGGGGCCTTATTATGGAAGTCAGTTGATCGCAGACGAGCTTCTCGAAAAGTTTGGAGATTACTGAGAGAATAGCGATGCCTTGATAGTTGTCAATAGATTGTTTATCGCCGCTTTTGAAAATAGGCGTAAGATGGGAACATTTCCAAAAGCATGGGAAGACGCCTAATGACAGCGACTTGTTAAAAATTATATACAGACAAGGTTTCCAATTGATTGATACACTGTATTATAAAGCAAGGAAGTATTTGGTCAGGGTCAGGTCCGTTGTCGATGTTTAGCTCATGGATAGCATTGGCAATTGCCTCTTTTGTTAGAATGATTCTCTCAATGAGTGGTGTTGATACAGTTTGAGTAGACGAGACAGTTAAATTTATTGTAGGGATCGAAGTAGGACAGAACGAATCTTGATGGTGAGCTGCAAATAAATTGAAGATTTCCTGTGGAAGAGAAGATATTGAGTTCAGTCTGAACATAGAAGCGGAATAGCCAGTCGTTTTTCGTTTCATATTAACGAAATCAGAAAACTTATTCGGGTCATTAACAATTTTGTTGCCCATTAAAAACACGCAAAGCTCATATGTTTCCCGAGACTCAATTGAGAATTAGTTGGACAAAAGATCGCATTTTTCCTTAAGCTCTATGCTGATATTGCAATCGTTTTTAATTGCTTTATAAAGTTTGTTTTGTCGGTTCCTTAATTGTCTCAAATTATTGTCTAACCATGGCTCAGAACGTTTATTGCGTTTATTTTTATCTTTGGTACATACGTGTTACTGGCTTGAAAGATTTTTTCGTAGAAAAAAGAAACAATTTCATCCATATCTAACGCTGAAATGGACGTTGACCACTCTTTGGTATCCAGATAGTTTTAAATGCTTACGTAGTCAGCATTATCAAATCAAATACAATTTCATTATTGTATGATTCGTTAAAAGCAATGTTGAAAGTGGAAAATTCAACGGTAATAGCGGAGGGATGAAGAGTATTAGAGGAAAGATTATCTGCGTCAATAGTTTCACTAACCAACACCTTGTCATAAAAATTGGTAAATATTAAATGTAACCGCTTACCATTCTGGTTAGAAGTCGATATAACCTGCTGTAAATCATTGCCATGGAACTAACTGATAAAATTGAAATCAATGGCGTCAAGAAAATTGATCGGGAGGAGTTGGCTATCATTTTCATCGATAGTAAATCTGATGTTTGGACGGTTGAAGTCCCCGAACATAATTATTTTATCTTCCTGATCCATAGAACCAATAACGGTGTCATTTGTATTATTGTAAGCAATTTCGTTTGAGTGCAGCGGCACATAAAAAATTCCAATATACATCTAATGACAGTTAAATAGAACTCTGACGAATTTATGCTCAAATAACTTGCACTGATTGGTTAAAATGAAAAGGAGTTACGTGTGCCGATAAGAACACCACCTCTTCTTGTGGAACCAACCTGAACATAATCGCGATCGGCTCTATATATTGTCCAATTAGAGTCAAGGATTTCCTCATTATGATGTGAGTCGTTCAACCACGTCTCAGTTATGGCCCGGATATTGAAATGACAAGATTTTGCGTCAAGAAAAAGTTCGTTGAATTTGCCTCTCATACCACCGCAGTTGCAGTAGAGAAATCTTGGTGATGTGGTAGAGAATTTTTGGTTGATTTTCTCGTCAGGAATAAAATTTCTTTTGATTTTCGCGTGACTTCTGTAAAAGTGAAATATATTTGAAGCTCGCGTATGAACGATCGGTTTTAAGAACACTTTCGACTTGCTCAGGAGTCATTCCCGGTTCGACATGATAGCGAGTAAAGAATGTGTGAAGAGAGTCAACTTCAGTGGGGAGACCGCCTCGATGGATCATTAATTTGAGGTTCGTCTTCATTTGACCCTCGAAACAGGTAGAATCTTTTGCGCTATGGTGGACGGTATCATAGATGTTATAGTCTCTAAATTGTTACAACAAGTATCTTTTATCCGTATCATCATTAGAATTTATTGTTAGTTTTACAATTGGTGGTACAAGTGGACCTATGAATTTTGTAGGAGAATGTTGAAAGGATGATGAGTTTGGTATATGAATCGAGCCAGATGTCAGTGGTATTTGGTCTTCGCCGCGTACGAAGTTAGGATATTTTGAACTTGCTACTTTGTCGAAATTACATAATTGCTTTGGTGGTTTTAGAACATCGTAGCTATTGATATCTTTGTTCGAAGAAAGAGTAGGTGTAAGTTTATGAAACGTAATTTATTGGAGGTAGTGTTTGTGGGTGATGTAGGTGTGAGTTATTAGTCGTCTTTGGTATGGTGTTATTTGTAGAAGATGATAAAGTTTCTCGGTAGAGAGGAGGTTAATTTTGGTAAACTGTATCAAGGGAATCGACTAAATACCTGTTAGGTTTCTGTTGAGACTGCATCGATAGGTTGGCTGCAAAGTGTCTGGGTTTGGCGGTGATGCGTTTGTTGCATTTAATGTTCCTCCACTGACTAAATGTCGTTCCGCGCCAAGTATAGGTGTCTCCAATCCGCTTATGGTTAAAAAAATAGTTACCCATATTTAGCTGGAACAGTTAATTTGAAACTAGGGGATTTGTTCTTGTGCCCCCGATGACGGGTGCGTATAGTCTTACATCCACAATCCACTATGCATTACTCATCCTGGAGTACTCTGTATAACCAGGTGCCGTCAGCGAACTCAGGAACTCCTTTTACAAAGAATGTTTTGTTGCGAGGTTTATCAATGACAGTCGTGCTCACTGCCTGTTTGCACATTGTGTTGTTGGACAGCGTGATCCTCCTAATTCTTGCATCCCATTCTTCACGAGGCCAAGATGTGCCAAACTTTAAAATCGGCTGACTCGAACACTTGTCTGCAGCTTTTGAAATTATTTTGTTGGACATTGGTAATCAATGTCACAGAGTAATGACTCCAAAAAATGCTTCTTATTTCTGCATTTGAAATACTCATCATTTCTATTTTCTTAACATGAAATAAGACATTTTCCTTTGTGGTAACTCCAGTTTTTTTCCTTGATTCTTCCTAAAACAATGAAATTTACTATGAAATGAAAAGGTGTCGTTACGTTTCGGCACTTTGACACAACATTTTGAGGTTACAATCTACTTATGTCAAACATATGAGCGTTCCTTTTGTGATATGTTGCCAAATACTTACAAGTACTAATTATTGAAAACGGAACACGGCAATTTAAAATAAAAGAATTCTGTATTTACCATAAAAAACCGTAAAAAACCAACTGCTTGAATTATTTCATTACTGCCTGCAGCCCAAAACAATTTTACCGCTATTTCTTAGAAGGAATGCTATTTATTTTTTATTTTCTTAGAAGTGTACGCAGACTTTTGTTCTTTGTTATCTGTGGATATTTGAGAGTTTTGATAACTATTTCGAAGAAACTGAAATTTCATGCAGTTTCAATAAAGTATTTTTGTACAAAGGGTTATGTTTATTTCGCAATACCACATTTTTTTATGTAAGCTATACTTAACAGTTTTCCGCTATTTTATATGGTGTACGAAGACTTTTGTTCGGCACTGTACACATATATATATATATATATATATATATATATATATATATATATATATATATATATATATATATATATATATATATACATATATATATATATATATATATATATATATATATATATATATATATATATATATACATATATATATATATATATATATATATATATATATATATATACATATATATATATATATATATATATATATATATATATATATATATATATATATATATATATATATATATATATATATATATATATATATTTATACATATATATACAGGGTGATTCAGATCAAGGTGCCTTGAGGTATACAACGTGGTACCTTGAGGTGAGTTGATAAAAAAATTGGATTGAATTTTTCGTTCAAATAAGCTCTCACTTCCTGAGAATAATGTGGTGGCGCCCTATCGTGCATTAAGTGCATATCCATTCTCAAGGAGCGAGGGATATTATCGTCCAACATATCTTAGAATTTAGTTTCCAAAAATGAAAGATATGTGGTACGATTCCGTGTTGGGCTTTTGAAGGAACCAAGCAAATGATTGTCAGCTATCCCACACCAAACATTTATTTTAAAGCTACTTTGATGATGCTCTTCTATTAAGATGTGTGAATTTCCTGAAGCCCAGTTGTTCAAATTATGTGTATTAAAAACACCATCTCTATGAAATGTGGCTTCATCTGTAAGTACCACTTTTGCTGTTATTTCCGGCCTCTGCTGATGCATCCAGCAACAAATTTCAAGTCGCCATTCAGTATCTCCAACTTATAATGTACCAGTGTATAATGCTAAGGACACAGCTGACTATCATGAAGAGTACGCCAAACCACCAACACTTGCGCTATTCTCCTGGTGCTGGCGCTCGGATCTGGATTTACCATCAGCAATATTTCGTCTTTTACGTCTTGACGTGTTCTTGATGCTCCTTAATTTTGTGGGACTTAGAATATAAGTAATAATGGTCTTCGAACATTCGTTAAAATCATTAGTAAAAGTGGGAGTGAAACTGATTGTGAGAATAATCGTACCAAAGATGTTTTTGTCAATAAGAAACCAAAAAAGAGAAATTTACGAAGTAAGATAGAAAAGGCAAATAAACGAAGAAAAATCTAAAAGCACACTCAAACCAGTGATATCAAATATACCGACAGACTCACAGACGCTTTTTCCGAGCAACCACTAAAATAAGCTGATATCAGCAGAAAATTGAAGAATTAATGATTGGAGGATTTGCAAAACCTCAACAGAACATGCCGACGGAAATTTATTAGTGAAGGAGATAACACTCCATCAAGAGTTCCTCAGTACAACGTTGCAGGTAAATAACAGCACAGCGGTTAAGAATATGAGGATGCAGGACAAAGCAGCATCACTTATAAGGAATCTAGCTGAGAGTACAACTCCATCTATTCAGCACAAATCTTCAAATCTGAGCTGTGAAAACCCAATTTAACAGTCCGGTACTCGTTGGTCCCAAAATGATTGGCAGAATCGTTTACAAAAAATAAAAAAAAAAACGAACAAAATTCTTTACATTAAGATCACGTCTTTCAAACTAACGACTTCAGCAAACAAAAGTGCATTTTTTGTGAAAGGGATTCCTTACTCTGCTGACGGCGAATGGTTGGCAAAGATTCTCCTAGCTGATTTTCACATAAACGATTACGAGGTGATATCTTCATCCTAGCGCAAACTTAAATCCTCAAGACGGTGTAAGATCCTTGCCCCAACAAAATGTGCCTGGTTTTTAACGTGCTTGAGTTGGAAACAACAGCAACATCAATTGGAAAGGAATGACATTCAACCCTTGCAGAAACATTACCGACAAAACTAGGAATAAGATGAAACAAAAAATTGTTAGAAAAAAATGAATCCCTATTCGCACCTTGACCCACTTTTCTTCCAGCCATAAAACTCTCGCATCACCTATTCAGTCTCAGTCTCCAGCGACAACAGATAATTCTTCCTTAATTGATTGTTCCAATGCTCTTACTCATAATAATAATAATGCACTGATACCCCCAGCATATAACACGGCATCCTCTCCCTCAAGCAGGTGTACCAACGTTGTTAATAAAAAATTCCTCCAAGGTTTCCAGTCAGTCCGCCGCAAACATAGCTCCCACTATAACCAATATAAATTATTCTTCTAATGGAAACAATATGACTTCTGAGTCTTTTCGAAGATCAGTCAACCCTGTTAAGCATTTTTCCTAACCGAACTCAGAAAAGCCTCAAACTATTTTATCACAATTGTGGTGGTATTGAGGCAAGCTACGTAAATTATACCTTGACGCCAAATTAATAATTTGGCTTGACACTTCTCACAAGAATGAGGAGATTCCTGATAGTAGTTGGACTCAGAAGCGACCGTGATTATAGTTCGCGAGGAGGTGGTGTCTTACTTGCTGTTAGCAATACAATTTCAAGTGAACTCGTAGATACCTTCCCAAATGCATTTTTCTAACATACACGGAAAAAAAATTTTGGATATTTTACCCAATTTTATGTATCTCTTCTCCTATAGTGTATAGGGTATATATGGACAGTGACCATTTATAGTATATTTAGACATAGTTGCATAGTAGAATGCTATGAAATATTTTAATATAGTTTTATGACTTAAGATGCCATAAGCTATAGGACTTTCGTTTGAGAATCTTGGCGAACGTAGAGATACACGATAGTATTTCTTACAATAACTTATTGGATAACATACAAAATTATTTAGACTCCAATAACTAAAACATGTAAAGCTTTCCCATGTTTTGTTGAACAAATTGCCAGTAAGCATAGCATCAATTGCCAATTAGCGTAGCCACTGCACTGCATCGTTTATGCCGCGTTTACACGTATGGCAAATGGTGGCGAGCTGAGTGTATAAATGATCCCCATGTCTATTTTCGCCTGTTTTTTCATAAGTTCGTCGACGAAACGTTCGCCATATGTGTAAACGATTAGACTAATTTCTAAAAACACTGCACAGTGCATCAGATGGCATTTGTTTAACAGTAGCTTACCGGTCAATTGCAATTTAAACTTGGGTGATAATTTAGTTCGTATTATCAAAGTGAAAATGGACGAAGTGCGAGAAAAATCATTTTCACATGGCAAGAGAGAACAAAATAAAAGAAAAGAAAAACACATGATCTCTTTCAATGTGCTCCTCAATGTGCTTTTCAATATGCACACTTCTTCGGCACTGAAGTGCATCGCAGTCCGTTTTGGGCTTCATATTTCATTTATTTTCATATAACTTAGACTAGACTTCACAGCATAACATGAATATGAATTATATCGAACAGCGAACCGAACACAATTTTGCCATGTAGCATATGAAACTTCTATGATAGAATAGGAGAAAACACTTCGAACGTGGATACAACATTATATCAGAATCATTACGATACCTTTTGCAATGGATACCATGTTGTATGGTTGAAATTATTTTTATAATTTGAACAATGCATATAAAGAAAAGTAAAGTTTGTTGCTATTTATGAGGCAAGCGACCATACACTTTTCTGTAAACAGAACATTTTAATATGTAGTTGGAAGCCATTATACATTGTAAGATTTTCTTAATGTTTCTTTTACTATGTTGCTATGAAAAATACATTTGAGTATAGTGCGGTTGAACATAAATATGCGAACTTTTACGGCGAAATAATGCACTTTTTCCCCAACCTCAGTGTCATAAAACTATAGGAATATTAACCAAGAAAATTTTTCTCAGTGTATATCAGGTAGTTTCATACCAAATGTCGGATTTAGAGGGATTAAGAAAAACTCGATTATTTTCAACTGAAATGGTTTTATTCCTCAAAATATTCACCGCTGGAATTTATAGTTTGTTGCCAACGTGTTGGCAAATCAAAAATTCCTTTTTTGAAAAAAACTAATATTTTTTTGCCGCAAAAACTCTTCAAAGGACGCAATTACAGCGTTTTGGTTGGAGTAGCGCTTTTCTTGTGAATAGTTTCCCAGGCTCTGGAAAAGATGATAGTCTGTTGGTGACAGGTCTGGAGAATATGGAGGGTGAGCTAAAACTTCGTACTGCAACTCCTGTAGTTTTTGCATGGTCAAACGGGATACATGCGGTCGTGCGTTATCGTTTAACAGAATTGGTACATGCCTATTCACCAGAGAAGGCTGTTTTAAACGCAGTTTTGCGTGCATTTCGTTCAATTGTGCACAGTAAGTCTCTGCAGTTATCATTTCACCAGGATTCAAGAACGAATAGTGAACGACGCCTTCTGAAGTCCCCCAAACAGTAACCATGACCTTCTTAGAGTGTAGTCCCGCTCTTGCTTGGTGGCTAGGTGCTACTCCGTGATCCAACCACTGTCCTGAACGCTTCCTATTATCATAGAGAATCCATTTTTCATTGCAAGTCACAATTCTCTTCAAAAATGGTCCTTTTTTATGTCGCATCAGCAGTGAAGAGGCTACTTCAACTCTCAGTATTTTGTTCCTTTCAGACAATTCGTGTGGGACCCATTGATTGAGTTTTTTCACTTTTCCAATATTTTTGAGACAGCGACTAATGGTTGATTTCGATACATTCAAGGTCTCAGCAAGGCACTGTAAAGTTGTCGATGTATTCCTCACAACTTCTGCTCGCAGTTCGTCATCATTAACACTGCTACCTTGTTGACCACGTGATTCATTATCCAAGCCAAATTTTCTTCTCGGAAATTGGCAAATCATCGTTGCACTGTGCGTTCGTTGCAGGTATCTGGTCCTCATACCTAATTAATTTCTTTCGTCGCTGCAGCTGCATTTTGTCCTTTTTTAAACATAAACAGGGAAAGGACCCGAATATCTCTTACTGTAAACATGTCTATAAGAGCAAAAAGGACAGATATAGGAAACCACACGGATAATAAATTAGGCAGTAAAAGAAAGGTATTTACCTCTATTTTCAAGCACAAAGCTTATTATGAATTTTACCAAACAACTCTGTTCATCATGGGATCACTTTAAAGACTGTCAGGAAATCCGACATTTGGTATGAAACTTCGTGATAATTGTTCGGATCTCCTTTAATAGCAACTCAGTTTACATCGCAGTTGCCTACATGTCGCCAGATCTGACGACTCCATCTACAACTATTTATGTGATTCAATATCTTCGTTAGCAGCATCACTTAGCGCAAAAGACAATATAATACTTTTGACAGATTTCAATCGACCAAATCTATGCTTTGTTCCGGATGAAAAGGATTTTCATCTTCTCCCCGTAAAGCTTGTACAAACATAATTGAATTTGATCACGGTTCCCTTCTTGTCTATAAATCAGCATGGACAACGTATATCGTCTCTAAAGCTTATCAAAGCTGAGAACATTGAAACGGGAAACTCGATCGTTTTTGCGGAATCAGCCTCCGAAAGCAGAATCAAATTGGAATTGTTTTTGCGGGATGATTAAAATTGAACAACTTTTTATTTATATTAAAAATCTTAATCTACATTGAAAATTTTATTTTGACAAAGTGGTTTCGAAAGTATGCACTGATTCTCATCAGACACCAGCACACAGTGCATACTTGACTGGCGTGACCACTCGCAGTTGGAAATCATTATATTTGTATTTATGCTAGTTGTGACAAATTTTAACATCTCCGACTTATATCCATGGATATAGTTTTACTTAGTAAAGGTAATTGAATTTGATCACGGTTCCCTTCTTGTCACAACTAGCATAATACAAATGTAATGATTTCCAACTGCGAGTGGTCACGCCAGTCAAGTATGCACTGTGTGCTGGTGTCTGATGAGAATCAGTGCATACTTTCGAAACAACTTTGTCAAAATAGAATTTTCAATGTAGATTAAAATTTTTAATGTAAATAAAAAGTTGTTCAATTTTAATCATCCCGCAAAAATAATTCCAACTTGTACAAACAGTTTGAGTCTTGCTAGTGCCTTTTATGGTAATGATTTGTAGTAGGTTTCCCACATTGCTAACCAAAATGGTAATTGGTTAGATCTTGTTTTCACAAATGCTTATGACGAAGTAGTGGTTAGTCCAACTAGTGACGCTGAACATCTTTTTTGCAACAGTTTACACCATACAGCACTGTTAGTCAATCTTTCCACTCCTAATTCCACCTACTTAAAAACTTACAATAATTCAATTGTATTTGGCTTCCATAATGCTGATTATGAAAGCGTTAAATATGTTCTTGATGCTACTGATTGGACGAATACTCTTTCAAAGCAGGATCTCTAGACAGCCATTTCCTCTTTTTACCATAAAATATTTGACGCCGTTGAAAGATATGTACCAAAGATAAAAATAAAACTCTAGCGCACCTGAACCGCTAGAAATACTAATGTTCGATGAACAGTAGAAGAATCGTGTAGATTTTGAGTGCGTATTTTAACACACGTGCTCCAATCTGTTTCGAGTGCAAAATCACTTTGATCTTAACAATGCATAGAAACTAATAGGGTGAAAAGGATTTCAGGAATTTCAAGATTCCAAGCCAAACACTGCAAAATTTTAACAGCAGCATAACATAACATAAAAAAGTTAGAAAGATGTTTAGGGTAAAAATAACGAAAAATTTATAAAACTTAAAAAATTTAAGCATTGGTAACTTATTTTTATCGTAAATGTTCGAGATATGAATACCTAATGAAAGCATTTATTGAAACGAAAAAAAACCAAAAACGCCTCACGCTTTTGAATTTTAGTTTGATCCGATGACTGCATTGGAAGTTAAGGAGTACAAATCAATTAAGGGTTACCAGTCACAAAAGTTTTCAAATTTTCGAAAACTTAATATTTGTTGTCATTGCAAGATCATTACCGTTTGAAGGTTTTACGATAAAATTGCTTAATAAAGTTATTGCAAATAAAGACAAAACAAACAATAGCTGGCAGCCCTGTAATGGTATTTTAACCACTTAATACCACTTACTTAATACCAATACATTCTGTGAATTTCATTTATATCTGATAATTGGGTACAGGTAAATTGGAAAAGGGTTACCGTTCTTGTCCGATGTGAAATTTCAAAAGTTTTCCTTTGGTTGTATAGACATAGCATAAGATTTCTATATGAGTTGATTTTTTGCTGCAAAAGACAATAATTTTTCATAAGAGTCGACGGTTTGAAGGTTTTCATTTTCAATGCTTGCATTAGCTGCACGGCTGCCAGCACCTTCACAAAAACCACACGTGTCTACAACTTAGTAAGAGCAATATGCCCTGTTAGTTTCATTGTGATCTAACAATCTGGTCAAAAGATATCGCAATTCAAAGTTTTT
>OX376373.1:140497719-140725046 GCA_947369275.1 Nemotelus nigrinus
TTTTTGTCGCTCTGTCCTGCTGTTGAGAGAGTAACCAAGGTTTGGTCTGCTTTGAATAGCTACTTTGATAAGCGAGAATCATGTGCGAAAGCCATTGAAAAGAAACAAAAACTCTAGCCTACTTGCATTTTGTTCATAATTTGATGAGTGCTTTTGGTACATTAATGAAAGAGTCTCAGGGAAATGATATTGCCATAACAGAAATGCATGAGTCATTATGCCTCTTCCGCTTAAGGCTGACTCAAAGGCTAAAAGATGAGTTTTTCGGCTACCAGACGAAACAGATTTTAAATAAATTGGTTGAATGTGAACGGACCAAAGCCATCGAAAACTTCAAAATTTTTTTACACAAATCGCCAACAATATATAGACAAACGTTATAATTTTTCAGCTGAAAATATTTTTTCGAGACTTAAATCCATAAACCTGGAAATTGAAGTTAGCTTTGACATGATTGAAAATGCTGTATCTTTAATAAAATTGACAGGCGATACTTCGCTAGATAATTTATATGAAGAATTTAACTTGTTGAAATCATCCTTGGACGTATTAGTGGGAAATCGCAAAGACACCACTGCCACCATCGCACCAGCTCTTTCAACAGTTTCCAAAAAAAGATAACATCAAACTGCTTTCCTGGACGCGTTTTTTCCCAGATGAATTTAAAATGGTCGGATGCCAGAAATAAATGCTCCGTAAATTAAATGAATACAGAATTACTCATCAAGTTTCACCTACAGCTATCCTGTGAAGAGTTCTTCATCTTTATTAAGGAGAAAAAGGAAACTTTAAAAGAAGTTAAATCTTCACAGAAATATCATGAATAAATAATTCTTACAAATAATTATTCTCTTATTGTAAGTTGCAATTTGTAACACTCAATCCTCAGACTATTGTTTGAAACGCCAAAGTTGTCTAATGAATAAAACTTTTTTGATTTCTGTTTTTATTTTATTTTATTCAAAAGACTAATAAGACTTAACTATTTAACGATAGGGTAAATCTGATTTAAAATATCATATTTTTATTAAAATACATTTTCAATGGCTATTTTTGCCATCTATTGTCACGTAAACGCAATTTGAACTCAAATGACAATATAAATATTTAAAAACTTCTGATTATATACGTCTTTTACTATGTCCCACTTTCGATGAAAGAATCCCGCTTTTTTCACTCAAAATTTCCTAAATCCCGACTTGGCAAAAAAAAAATCTGGCGACGCTGATATCTACATATACATATATATATGTATATATATATATATATATATATATATATATATATATATATATATATATATATATATATATATATATATATATATATATATATATATATATATATACATACATATATATATATATATATATATATATATATATATATATATATATATATATATATATACATATATATATATATATATATATATATATATATATATAATATATATATATATATATATGTATATAAACAGAAATAAAGAATTTTTGATCAAAGTGATTTTAATACTAATGTTCTTCTTGGAACATTAGTAAAAAGAATAGATGGTCTGATCCATGGCTTGACATAGGCATTAGGCATATGCCAAATCGTAGGAGCAAACTTTATAAGCGAATTAGAGAAAATACTGACGCTAGTCCTGCTATTCAGGAAGAGTATAATGAAGTTCGTTAGCAATTTTTAACAAATTCTCATGAGGCCCTTACATCAGGAAAACCAGCGAAAATATAGTCCACGACCCGAAAAAATACTTCGATTTTGTTAATGTGAAGCGAAAAACTACTGGTTACCCATCGTCGATGTTTCTTAATAATATTACGTCTTCTTCCCTTAAAGAGATTTGTGACCTATTCGGTGATAGCTTCCAATAAATTTTTAATGCACCAGACTTATGTTGTGTACAACTAAAAACCGAAACTGACAAATGTCAAAACAAACACTGTCAGCCATCTTTTTTCGCTCACCATTGATAGCAGCGACAACTGACCACCAAGCGGTCAAGACGAACAACAATTAAATGATTAATTATTTTTTGAATTCAAAACCGATCCATACACTAAAGCGATTTACAAGAAATGTATGATATATATAGGAGAAGAATTATGCAATAAAGTGGAGTCTGACTTGGTATGCCATCTAGAATAGGCGACCAACGACACCCTGGCAAGAAAATTAAAACATTTTGCTTCATTTAAACTTGCACAAATTTACTTCCGAGCTGATGCTTAAGGGGCGGCTAAATTCGCCACGCAAAAGCGACGAATAAAATTTGAAAAATCGTAAAATTTGTAAAAGTGAAATTTTTTCTTAAAAAGCGTAGGTTTGAAGACTGAAAATAAATTCAGTTCCTACGCTGACCAAGGAGCGGAAAACGAACTTTCTTGTCCGTACATTTCACTTATCAAACTCACAGCTTTCTTCCTCTTATCCAGCTCTAACAGCTTTGTCAACCAATTAAAAATTTCCCGTGATGAAATGCGTAAAGGTTTTTTTGAATCTCGACTGTAACAAGGGTTCTGAGCCTGATCTTCATCCTCCGACCTTCTTGTGCAAGTGTGTAGATCAGCTTATAACTCCATTGCATATAATCTTTAAGAAATCACTTTCGTCCGGAGTTTTCCCACCCTGTTGGAAAGTTTCGTATGTCACACGCATATTTAAGAATGGTGATCGACGCTGTATCTGAAATTATAGGGGCATTGCCATTTTGTCTTCGATTCCGAAACTTTTCGAAAAGGTGGTTTACGATAAACTCTCTCCGCTTAATTGTTTTTAATGTGTACCAAATTTTTCTAGCTTGTAAAAACTATTTTAAAACAAACCGATTTTTCCTTTCGAATCTAGATATATTTAGTTTTTTGTTTTTTGTGAGAGTAATCTTCCCTCTTTTTCAGTGTCTATCGGTCTAATCTTAATCTAACTTATGTATGTTACTTATAGAGCTTACTTTTAAAGTACTGACTTATACTAATTACCAGCTAATTCTCTATTAATTGACTTATACTAATTAGCAACTAATTGCCTATTAATTACTTTACTAAAATACATTCAACTATCCATATTAGTTAAATTTTCTCCTCACTATCAAATGAATGTTCAAATTAACCTGAATAATGGTGATGCACAGTTTTCTTGGTCTGTGTTTAGTATTCTATGAATAGGGTTTTCCATATGTGCAGGCTTTCGTACGCATCCAGTTTTCGTATCTGCTGTACCTCCTTAATCACTTCCACGTTGTCCCAAGTTATGTTGTGATCCTCCTCCAGTATGTGTTTTGCTATTGCTGAACGTGCTTATGTTGTATTTCTTTTTCTCGCTGAAGCTGCTTCCCGTTTATGTTAATCTCAGACGTTCTATGCAAAATGGAAAAAGGATACCAAATTGACGCAGTCTACACTGACATCAGTAAGGCGTTTGACAGAGTTGACCATTCTATATTAATTCTAAAGCTTCATAAATTCAGTCTTGCCGGGTCTTTACTCAACTGGTTGACTTTCTACCTTCGTGTTAAATTGCAATGTGTTAAATTGCAACTACCTTTATCGAAAAACGTCACTGCTACCTCTGGTGTAATACAATTTCTGACCTATCTGACGTCCTAGCAGGCATACCTCATTTACTCTATGCAGACGATCTTAAACTTTATCAGGCCATTGAATCGAAATCGGATGCCTTCATTCTCCAATCCAAGCTTGATTCACTTGATCATTGGTGCAATATAAACAAGCTCTCTCTCAACATTGGCAAATGCCAAGTTATTAGTTTTTGTAAAAAATGTACGGTCACACACAATACGTACTTCCTCAGCAATAATATGCTAGCTCGAACTGACAACATTGCTGACCTCGGTGTTGTTAAAATTGAAAAACTCCGTTTCACGTTGCAATATTATAAAATACTATATCGTGCAAACAAACAGCTAAGGTTCATCAAAAGACTCCGTATCAAAGAATACCGTAGCCTGTGGGTCGCAAGATCCTTATACACTTCACTTGTACGTCCTATTCTTGAACACGCTTGCATTAACTGAAATCCCGCTTTTGAGACCCACAGTGTCAAACTCGAGTCAATTCAAAAGCAATTTTTACTTTTCGCCTTGAGAGAACTGTAAAGCCCTAATAATTTTAATAGCCTACCCCGGCCTCACATTTGACGTCTTTAGAGGCGCTATTAGGGTAGAATTGCTGAATAGTAAAACTTTGTTAAATATCCCTGTGAGGAACACCAGGTCCAATCTTTTCCTAAGAGAATATTCACATTCTGCCACATATGTATCTAATATAAGTGAAAGCCAATAAATAGATGCTGCAGAATATTCAACAGCATAAGCAATTTATATTCCCCTACGATTTCCAAATCATCCTTCAAATCCTCTCTTTTGCATGCCATCCGTACCCCCTAGCCTTAGGCTGTAAACTATATACTAATAAAGGTTATTGAATTGTGATCACGGTTACCACAAAAACAATTCCACCCTTTTTATCAATGTTTTATTTATTGATTGTTATTTATTAACTTATTTGTTACTTATGTAATTTGTTTGTTACTTATTTAACTTGTTTAAATTTTTTTACATTTTACTTTTCTTCACTTTTCTATTTTTCTTTGATATTTTATATGTTAATTTGTAACTTGCTTGGTGAATAAATATGTTATTTGTTATTATTATATCATTCTTTGTACTGATAACTCCTGTGACGGTGATTGGAACGAAGACCCAGATTAAGATAACCGTATTGTTTCGTATGCCAAATAGAAACGGTTTTTAGACACGGAACTTTGTTTGTCTTACAATAGATATGTTCACGAAATATATGTTGGATTGACCGAAAAATGTAGTCGAAATTTCATATGCTATGAATGCAAACCCTTAAGACTGAAATATTTAGCAATAAAAGTGATTTTATATGTGCCTTTATACAAATTAAAGACTGATTATTGATTTATAATAGGAATAACATTTATTTTTTAACTTAGTATTTAAAAAAAGTTTAGGAATGTCCATTATTTTGATTTTACATTTATATTTGAGGAATATTTCGTAACTAAAACTTACTCTTGACGTTTGTGGTATTTTTTATTAAAATATTTGAGACGGTAAAGTTATTTCTCATTATTTTCCCTATACAATTAGATATGGTCAAATGTCCATACTGCTATAATCAACTCTCTCTTGCGCTGGGCGAGATTTGAACCACAAATCAATTAGAGGAAAGAATTATTAACTGTTCACATAATGCTTTGATAATTACTTTAAAATTATAAAAAAGTACCTATTCACCATAGCTGTGCATACGTGATTGCACTGTCCAGTTTCAAGTTATCTGTACAGTTTTATGCATGTTGAAGTAAAATAGGGTTCAACTTTCTCGTCTTTCCCCAACATATGATTCAGACGAGCTTAGTTATGAAATTAATCTTCTAATTGGATGTTATTGTTAGCCCTTCATAAATGTGTTCGTGCATTCAATGATAAAAATTTATCGTAAAATATTTTCAACCAACTAAAAAACCATGAATAAAGTTCAAAGATAAAATTTCCCATTTAAAATAACATACGTATGTGAATGTATAGCGCGTACCCTCCATTATGTTTGGAACATCGAAACGGAAACAAGTCTCAAATTACATTCAATAATAAATATACTTGGAGACAAACAAATATAGCCTGGAGAACATACACTTGCGTCACAGAATTCCATCGAGACTAATGCTATGACGATTTAACATTTTTTAAAGAATGATTCGATGTAAAACGAATTAAAACATTAATTACAGCATTTATTGGGTTTAATGGCCGTATTACGGGATCTGAAAATCTACTAATGGACCGGTTAGTGAGAAATTCGTTTCACTTGCGTCTCGCAGAGGCTTTGGCAATCTTACGCTAGATAAAATAGTTTGTTCAGGTGATTCTGGAAACTAAACTGGAGTTATTTCGACCAGACGTGATGTATTTTTGGATATTCCTGCTCTTAGTTTTACTCCTCGCCGATTATTTGTATCGAAAAAAGATAAATGAAAAAGCAGCTTGCATTCCGGGTCCATCATTCAACATACCATTTGTTGGATGTATCGATGCTTTGAGAGTGCGATCCATGAAGGGTAAATATTTATAATAAACAATTAAGTGTACTCGTTGTAACTATTTGGTCATGTAGAAATGTTTAAACGACTTACTGAAATGCTTCAAATCTACGGAAAAAACTGTGCAGCCTGGATATTCTATGAGTTCATTCTAGTCACATTCGATCCAAAAGTTATCGATGCAGTTTTCAATAACACGAAACATATTGGGAAACCACGCTTTTATAATCCTCTCAGACCGTGGATCGGGGACTGTACGCTTACACTCGTTGGCGAAAAGTGGAAAATAGGCCGTAAGAAAATATTTGGTGCAGTGTTTCATTTCAGCGCGTACGAGGACTTCGTTCGAGTTTCTGATGAGCAAAGCTCGATTTTTGTGGAGTGCCTCAGGGCAAATTGCGGGAAAGGAGCTTTTGATTTATCCCCGTATGCTGCTGCAGTATCGTTGGACGTTATTTCTGGTAATGCGTTTTGCTTTGACTTGGCAAAAAACGTAATCAAAACCACTATGTATATTCCAGAAATTGGTCTTGGATTCAAAATGAATGCACAGACGACAAAGAAATCTGAGTACTTCAAAGCACTTCACGGGTATGTTAACAAATTTCAGTTTGATGTGTTTTCAGACCTCTTGCAACACATTTCAGAATGCTGAGAATTGTTACAACGAGAATATCAAAGCCGATCTTATCGTTCGATATCATTTTCCGAATCTTCACTCCACATCTAAAGAAAAAACAGGATGAATACGTTAAGGTCCTTCATAGTTTCGCTGAAAAAAATATACAAGAAGGAAGAAAAGTTTTATTGCAAAAGAATCCTGCCCATAGAAACCCGTTTGGTGAGTATAAGTTTTAGAAATGGTGAAGAAATAAAATACTCAGACAAATACAAATGTGATCGGCTTGACAATATTTCCACTAGATACAGACAAAGCCGAAAATAAGCATCGATACAACGTCATTGACTACCTACTGCAAGTTGTTATAGATGGAGAGCCTCTTTCTGACAATTGTATTCGTGAAAATATCGATGCTTTGATGTTTGCGGGACATGAAACTTCGACTACTGTCATCCAGTTCACATTGCACTGCTTATCTCGACATCCTGAGGCTCAAAATAAAGTCTTCGAAGAGATCCGTCAAGTTATTGGCGATGATATATCAACGCCAGTTTGCCTGAAAGAGCTTAACCAGCTGAAATACTTGGAATGCGTTTTGAAGGAGTCACTGCGACTTTATCCGCCGTTTTCGATCATCAGTCGGAAAATTGAAGAGGATGTAGATGTTGGTAAATGTTTCTCATCTCTGCCAAAGCCATGATTTTGCTGCAATTTGTGTTTCTTTTTGCTACTTAGGTGAGTTCACAATCCCAGCTGGAACTACGGTTGCCATTCCAATCAAACTTATCCAATCGGATCCGGAGGTGTTTCCCGCCCCCGAGCAATTCATTCCTGAACGGTTCGCTATTGAGGCAGAACTCGAGAAAAAATATCCATATTCGTTCATGGCATTCAGTGCTGGACCACGAGATTGTCCAGGTCGTAAGTTTGCACTGCTGGAACTCAAGAGCATAATATCGAAGGTCATAAGACATTTTGAGCTTTTGCCACTAGGTGAAGATACAATTGTAAAGTGGGATGTAGTGATTTCTCCAACAAACGGGGTACATTTGGGTTTGAAACCGAGGGTGTATAGCTAACTGACAATGTAAATGAAAATAAATGATGGAATATATTTAACTGGAAAATTTTCTGACTTTTTTCTGATCTTTTTTTGTTATTAATTCTTCTCAATTGGCCACTTCATAGATGCCCTTAGTCTGTGGCACAAACCATGAACGATTTTTTTGTGTCCCTTGTTGAGTTTCTCAAGGCAACATTTCGACAAATTTGTAACTGTATTATATTCGTTCTGTATATTTGATGAAAGATAGTGCTTCTGTAGGTGATGGTTAGTCTGATGATTTGCTTGTATATACGGGCTCTGTTCTCAATGTTTAGCTTATCTGACGCAAATATCGGGTACAACTGGTTCAGTATTCCGCTGACAATTTTTTGGTTCTTTTGTATGTTCGTATGCCAAGAAAATCTTGAGTCAAAAGTTAGTCCTAGGTATTTGCCTGTCTTTTCCTATTCGATCGGCTCGTTGTCTACTGTCAATTGGCTTGGACTTTGCCTTCGTCGTTTCGTCACAAAGGTTCTTTGCATTTTTTCCGCGTTTTTTCCACTTTTGGAAGTATTTTGAATAGAGATTCTAGGCTTTGACAGCAGTCATGAGATGAATATAGGGAATAACACGTAGTATATGATGTTGCAACCAACTAGGTATTACGTGCAAATGCCCTTTTTACCCCTGAAGGGAGCTCAAAAAAGAGGGGCAGTTTCGGGCGGCCTCTGTTCCCGAAGATAGGGTGAATTCGGGCGCCACTCGTTTCCCGCACCTAAACTACTCTAGCGCTGCCATAAGGAAACGAGAAACCGAGACGGTTCGTTTAAATTTCACAGCCGGACTTCAAAGCTAAAAAAAATTTTTAATTAAATTAAAGCAAAAGAAACCGAATCAGATTTGCATATTAAAATAATCACTTTTCTTCAAATTCTAACACAATGAACTTAAATCTATTTCTCGCTACCTTTCATGGTAATCTCGTCCTAAGTTTATACACTAATTTTTGTATGGGTGCTGGGTGTTTCTCTCCCACAAGCTAATTAATTGTTAAATAAGTTCTTCCTACTTACACTGAGAAAACACATGGCGTCAGACGCCATAATTTATAGACTTCTGGCGCCATGTACATAGTCGATTTAGGGATTGTGATAAAATAAAGCGCCATACGCCATAATACATGGCGAAAAATACATAGGCCTACACGCCATGTACTATAGTCCTCCACGCCATGTACACGGCGTGGAAGACTATAACACATGGCGTGGAGAACTATAGTGTATGGCGTGGAGGACTATACTGTATGGCGTGGAGGACTATACAGCATGGCGTGGAGGACTATACTACATGGCGTGGAGGAATGTACTGTATGGCGTGGAGGACTATAGTACATGGCGTGGACAGTGTTGCCAACTTTTTTCCAGCCGTTGTAGCTAGAATTTAGGGAGAACATAGCTAAAAATAGCTAAAATGTTTCCATTGTAGCTAAAAAGTGTAGCTAAATCCAACAATAAAAAATTCAAGGTTCTTGAAAACAGTTTTATTAAGCTAATGTTTATAATTCATATGGAAAAACATTGGATGTACATCGGATAATGAGTAGTTAATTAATTTAATACTATGAACTATGAATAATACTTGATTAATTCATTTGTTGATAACCGCAAAATTGAAATATTTCTTAATGGTATCACAAAAACGTTTTTAAAATATATTTATATCAAAAGAATCTTCTTCAAGCTGGGGTAAAATGCTAAATTTTTTAATACTCATCTTAATGCTTGATATATGCTTCTGAAGTGTCAATTTTTGGTCAATACTTCTTGAGGGATCTAAAAATCTTTAGAAAATTTTGCTACTGTTTCCATCCATATTTAATAGTAAGGCTTGAGTGCAAAGTTTTTAGGTTCAGTTTATTCCTGTGTTTGGTTTTCACAATAAAAAGTTGACTAAAAATACATTCAACTTCCGTATTGGACCAAAAAGGGCTAATAACTTAAAGATCGTTAAGATAACCAGAGGAAGATAACCTTTTGGTCGAAATGATTTGGTGTAAAAACGATCGTAGAAAGTGATATCGTAAATGCACATCATTGCATCATTTGTCGTATTAGACTTTAGCAGCATTTTGGCAGTGAAACGCCTATATTTCAACAAATTGAGTTTGAACTATATGTATGTATGTTGAACTATCTGAAATATTACCGTTTTTACAGAAATAATCTTGACAACTCACTGAGAGAGGAAACCCAAAACATTAGCAATCACCTAAGGATTTAAGGAAATTGTTTTCAAGTACTGAATGGTTTAAATATTAATAAACTAGTGAAAATTAATGCAATCAAAGCAAAAATTTTAAGCTATAAATTAGTAGCTAAATTTGTAGCTAATAGCTAAATGAACAATTTTGTAGCTAAACAAGTTCTTTTTGTAGCTAAATCTAGCTACAATGTAGCTAAATTGGCATCACTGGGCGTGGAGGACTATAGTACATGGTGTGGAGGACTATAGTACATGGTGTGGAGCACTATAGTACATTGAAGAAGCAAATCAGTCAAAACAGTGCTACTTACCATAAATGAGCACACGGAGAAGTCACTTGCTTGCAACAAACAGACGCTGGCTACTTTTAGAGTCACCGAAGGAGCCATTCAATAATATGCGCCCTTAGCCGATTGAGAATGTTCTCGATCTATCGACGATACTCCAGTATCACTTGCTGACATTTATAGATCCCCTCACACAGTATGGCTGCGAGTTATAATTGTAGTGCCATGAGCCATATTACATGGTTCATGGCACTATGTAATATGGCGTGTGGGGCCATAATTTCTGCGCCATGTAATTATGGTGCTGGGATAATTATACTGCATGGCTCAGGGTACTATGTACATAGCGTGTGGCACCATAAATGCTGCGTCATATAACATGGGACCACGCGCTATGTAGATTCTGACATTATGGCGCTGGGAGCCATATTGCATGGCTCAGAGTACTATGTACATGGCGTATGGGGCCATAAATAATGCGCTATGTTACATGGCTCTGGGCGCTATGTGGATTTTTTTTCAGTGTATATCTACTACCCTCGCTGGGGCCCTTACCTCGATGATTGCTCGAAGACGAAGATCGACAACTCCCTTTGCTTGAGTAACTGACCGTAACTCCTACACGCTCGAGTTCGTATCAATGTCTGTCGCTTCTTGAAAACTCCCTACCTGCTCGGAACTCCTTCCCGTATTAAGTTTCACACAAATAACTGCCTCTGACTCCTCTAATGCTCGAGTTCATGTATCCAATCCATTTCCAAATAAAGTTAGAAAAATTCCGTCAGGAAATACGAAATTACTTTTGCAACTGACCACGTATCATGCTAGCTTTAAAAATTGCCTGAGGTCACGGATCCACCGCGTTCAAGGCCACAGCACCCACGTTCAGTGGGATTTTCTAGTGTGACCCGTTGCATGCACTTGTCTTTGCAACACCCGGCCGTTGCACTTTACAAATCAAAGCATTGCTTTTTCTCTGCACGAGCGCAACTGGGTGACAATGCCCTTCGTTCCCAATTGTGTCAGGGGTTCTATTTCACTGCTAATTTATTGTCAATTCATAATTTCAAATATAAACGACAAGTAGATTACTTGGGACACAGTTAGCTGTTGATATTTGATTTCAAATGTGTTTTCTTTTCAGCTATACATTCGGCTGTTGTTTTTTTCTTCTTCGTAAATTGCGGGTGTGTTATATCGCGTTGGACTGTCGTGGGACGAACTTGCTAGATTTATTCTGTTTATTGTTGTTCGTGGGTATGCTGAGCGAGTCGTTGGTCAATCTTTGCTTAATCGGGTACTTTCCTTCACATGTCGCGTCGGATATGTCAACATTGTCCTGGTGGACCGATTTATAGTCTCCCGGAATTGATTGACCAATGATTTCGCGTAGTCTGAAGGGCGGTCGTGAACAAATAATCAATATCAGCTCCCCGGGTTCTTATTCGGATTTGATTTTCAACTGTTAAATGATCTATTCTCTGCAGCTGCTGTCGGAAGTAGGCAAGTAGGCCCTGCGATATGGTGACCCTGACTTAATTGAGCGGCCTGTTCGCTTCTGTGCCACGGGGGTTATGGGTCGTGAATTTTAATCGCTCACACTTGTCGTAGCCTGGCGGCGCGCAACCGCATCCTCGGCAGGGCTGTCGTCCCTACTAACCTAGAATCCTCACTTGTAAAACTGAACCTAAAACCTGCCGTACCAATTAGACCGTATCTGCCTGCGCCAGGAAGACTATATGGCACAGCCAGAAGAAGTTAAATATCAGACAAGGTTAGGTTAGCTTGTAAAGAGGGTTAGCGGCCTTGCGGCTAGCATAAGGCTGCTAGTTTGATGCCCATTTGCCAACCTCCGCTGTCTTGTTAGAGCTGCCAAGTGACCGCTTCCTAAAACTGAATCCGCTGGCTCAACGTGATGGTCCTAGCCACATTTGCTAACTCTTGAAAATTGTAAGAACCAAAGTCGTGAAGCGTTTATTATTAAGGGCCAGAAAATCGCACAAATTGTGCTCGATGGCAGCGCACCTCTCGCCTTAATTCCCTGAAGTCAGTCCCATTTTGTTCGCATTTATGAGCAAGCTGAGCGTCACCCTCAAGCAGTTTTTGCTGAATTTGAGCAGTTTCCCGCTTTTGTTAGATCAGGTGATGGCCAGAATATCCAGGCTACTCTGCTGTCCATCCTCTTTTCCCATTTGGACTTCAGTTTGGCCCAAATGGCAGCATCTAGTTTGCTTTTGGTGTCAGCGATTAGCCGTGCCACAGTCATCGAGGGGCTATTACTACCTGCTGAACCTTTTCTCGCCAATTCATTGGCTTTTTCGTTACCTATGACCTCACTATGCCTTGGTACCCACATAATCCGGATAGGAATATGACTTACCTTTTCAATGAGAATCACTCTGCAAGCGTTAACAATTTTTAACGCAAGAGCGCAAATGGCTGCCCTGCTGTCGACGCAAATCGTCGTTGGGTTGGTCGATGTTCCGCTAATGGACCACAGGTGAAGGTTCAAATCCGTAGAAAAGACACTCGAGTCATCTATTGTATCCATCTTTGACCCGTACGTGTAAACAGACACCACCATCGGAGGTACCTCTCTTTTTCTTTCAATCTGTTCTTGTGGATAACGTGACCTGGAAATTCCTATCAAAATGTATTATTTTTCTCATGTGGTCATGTGGTCATGTGGTCATGTGGTCAAATCTTCTGCGGCATTCTGTAAGAATACCGCTGTGGCCCCACTGATTTAAATCCTTCCACATGCCGGAACTTTTAGCGCGTATTGCCGCTAAGCTTGCGCTTCTAAAGATGAATCGATCCTGGGGCATATGTCCAAGAATCATTTCCAAGCCAGCCATTGGGGTGCTTTTTAAAGTGCCCATAATACATATGCAGCACTAATTTTTCGTATAAGCATCACTTATACGGTCCTTCACACTGGCCCTTAAATTATCCAGTATTTTGCTGACTGTCAGGATAGTCCTCCCTTTAAAATCAATCGAGCTCTTGATGTGCAGATCAACCAGCCTCTAGTGTTTTGAGAAAAAACGATGTTGAGCTAATTGGTTTTAAGTCCTTCATGTAATGATGATTCAGCCTGCCAGGTTTCAGAATGAAGACAACCCTAGCTTAGGTCCAATGCCCGGGTACTACCCAGAGGCGGAGGTATGCGATAAAAATATGCTTAAGGATGGGGATGATGGTCCTGTCTGCTTCTTGGACCATGATAGGTGATATCTCATCAACCCCAGTAGCTATGTAAGGTCGAATTGTGCCTATAGCCCATTCAATCTTGACCTCATCGACTACTTTCTTGATTAGTTGAACGAACGGCCAGTGGGTCGTTTGAAATAAGTCACCTCGCGGTGCCATGTAAGCCGATTTCGGGAAGGGATTCTTCAGTAGCATGGCCAGACATTCTCTTGGGCTCTCCACCCAATCCCCGTCTTCCCTTCGAAGAAATGTCGGTACGCCGGTAGCTACGATTAGGACCTTCCTGATTCTAGCAGCCTATGTACTTCGTTCAATGTTCTCACAGAGTTCCTTCCATGAGTCGCAATTGGCTCGTCTTATATTCTTTTTGAAAAGCGACAACTGTTGATAGTATTGATCTCAGTCGTGGACATTTCCGGACCGCCTTCTCTTGTCTCTACCTGTTTGCTGGAACACACTGAGACTGGAGCCAAATACACAAAACGCATTCTTATACAGAAGTTGTTTCTGTATCAGCGTGATGTCGGCGTCCCCTCAACTGAAGTGCCGAGCAAGATTGGCCGTCGCCGCGCTACTGGGATCCAGATTTACTTGGACCACTCACACGTCGGCTTCACTAAGTCGCAGTCTCCGCTCCAAACGTCATGGTGATCTTCTTCCGGTGACGAAAAAAAACGGTATCGAAGCAAGTTTCAGAACATTAACGTAACATTTTTCAGTAAAGTACCAAAAGAGCGCAAAAAAAGTTAAGGCACAGCGCAGTTTTATCTGAAATTATTTCAATTGTTTTAAAGTGATAAATTTCAAAAAAATTAGCTTACATAGCACTAATACTTTGTTGCTCTTTCTCGAATTTTTATCACTTCTCGCAGTCGTTTTGGCATCTTTTTCGCAAAGTTTTTACAAAAAGTGGGTGCAATTTTGGTCCATTCATCAATAATGACATTTTGAAGCCCTCTGTTGTACTTTATTTTTCGCAATGCTACTCTGGCTTTGAGATGATGCCATAAATGCTCGATCGGGTTTAAGTTCGGTGACTGAGGGGGGGTTTTAATAGCATTTGGACAGTTACAAATAGCCCGAAGCCGACATTGCTCCGAATTTTGCTTCGGATTGTTGTCCTGATACAGGCCAAAATTATATAAAATCCCTAATTTTTCAGCATTTTGTTTAATATTTCTTGTAAGTATACCCAGGCAACACGTTTGATCCATCGTACTGTTCATAAAATTTATATTTCTAGGGCCAGATGACCCCATACAGTTCCATAGCATAATGTTGCCTCCGCTGTGTTTTACAGTGGGAGTAGTATGATTCCTCCTAAACTCTGTATTAGGCATTCGCCGAACACATCGCTGCCCATCAAATCCAAAAACATTAATTTTTACTTCAACAACGAAAATTATGGACTTTCAGAATGATTTTGGCTTTTTTACGTACTCTTAGGCAAAACGAAATTTAACAGTTTCATATTTTTTTACTAATATAAGATTTGCTTCGGCACATTCGGCCTTTCAAATCCGCTTTTCAGCTCGTTCTTTCACCTAGATTCGTCAAACTGGGGCACTTAATGTCGGGTTTTTCATAATTTTTCTGATAATGTACTTTTTTCACGCTCAGATAAGATTTTAGGCCTTTCTGACCGATGCTTTGTCTCAAACAATTTAGTTGATTTATATTTCGTTATTACATTCGTCACTTTATATCATGATTTTCCCATTAGTATTCCAATCTCAGAATACGCCATTTATCTTTTCCAACGTCGCAAAATACATTTCCTTTTCGTTTCCACACTCATTTTTAGCAACGCCCTCAATTAAATTACTTTAACAAAACAGTTTTCAAGCTAGACTGAATAGAAATATCATACTTTCATGATTTTAAGTACATTTAACGGTATTTTTTCCCAGGAATTACAAATAATTTTAGATAAAACTGCGCTGTGCCTTAACTTATTTTGCGCTATTTTGGTACTTCAGTGAAAAATTTTACGTTACTGTTAACTCTTTTTCGTTTCTAGTTTTTACTAATTTTCGAAGAAAATTAGTATTAAACTCGTTTCGCCGAAAATCCTTATCTCTTTATATATATATATATATATATATATATATATATATATATATATATATATATATATATATATATATATATATATATGTATGTATATATATATATATATATATATATATATATATATATATATATATATGTATATATATATATATATATATATATATATATATATATATATATATATATATATATATATATATATATATATATATATCAGCAAAATGATTAAGAGAGATAATCTCTGGGGTGGCCCATCCGATTGAATTGAAATTTGCCGAGAACGTAGATGTATATAGTACGTAGGTCTACAATTTGCTAGAATTAAGATATCTTAAACCTTTTGGCGGCGGCGAGCGTTTTAGTGAATTTTCAGGTGCTCCTATATTTCCAAGCAGTGTAAATTTTTGTTCAAATAAATGTTTGAAATGAAAACTTATTATGTTTTAAGCTTGCCTATGATAAAAACTATGAAATTTTGAGCCGTGTGTGGGTGCAGAGTGCATAAAAGTAGTCAAGGATTTTTTTCATATTTTGATTTGTCATTACTTCTAAGAAAAACAATGGATCATCGTAAAAATTACAAAGCGTATTTATGTTCACTAATGTTTGACACATATGGATTTTCAAAATAGTGAGGGTAACCCTGTAGCTGCGGTAGGCTCCTGAAAAAAAATCCTTCAAATCATTGACCCTCCTAAAAAAAATTTTGATTTTGGACAAAAAATTCAGATTATTGATAAATTTTAACCTTTGTCCACCATGTCAAACAAAATTTTTCAAATTACGATTTGCACAAGAACGGCAACCCATCACGAAATTACCTCTATTTTCAGCACTCGAAAGCTCTGTTCTGGAGACCTGACGACCGGATTATCCGATCATAATGAAATTTACAGAACATATTGGTACTAACTGGGACTAGGTCTGATAGAGGTGATTTTGAAATGCGGGAAACCCTGTGGCAGTGGTACCACCTTGAAAAATCACTGAGAAAAAAACAGCTTTTTGGCCTATAACTTCCGATTCAGCCATCACATTTCAACGAAATTCACACAATATTTGAATTTTGCCTTAGACAACATTTAATGAAAATTTGGTTGAAAAATTAGAGTCAGACTGCCAGCTATGGTGATTTTTGTCTCCCAAATCTTGCAAATTTGCTCAGCAAAATAAAGCTTTTTCCCTATAACTTCCAGTCCAGTGTAGAAATCAACACGAAGTTCATGCAGTAAAAGGACATTTATGTCAACCATATGTTGTAGGAATTTCGTACAAAACCATGAAAGGGCTGCCAGCTATGACCATTTTTGTAATTTTGTGGAATTTCTTTGCTCAGCGATTATGTCATTAGATTTGCAAATGGGAATGATCCTGCAATGAAAATTAACAACAAATATTAACGCTTTAAAAATTTGAAAAGTTTTGAGGGTGATAACCCTAAAACTCTTTTCACCCGTATAACTTCCAGCGCAGTGATTCAATCGAAACGAAATGCACTGGTTGGGTGTAACTTAACGTGAAGCAGATTTGGTGTATATTTTGCTTTGCTGCTGGCACAGGGTAGCCAGCATTAGCCATTTTCGTAAATATTGCTTCAACAGATGCTTCAAATTATGTACTCATATGCAAAGCATTTGCGATAAAAATAAGAAACCAATTTTCAAATTTTCCGAGTTTTGATCATTTTACGGATGGCAGCCTCAAGTAACGTTTAACCGCTGAAACTTTCGATGAAATCCTGCGATGAGAACCAAATTCAAAGGATAAGTTGATTTAAGTATGAGCTTGTTATGGTAAACTTATTGCTGCTTAGTCGGGAAAGTGTTGCCAGCACTGAACATTTTCATCATTTGTGTTATAGTTGAGTTTTGTTGCGTGGGATAAGGAATGGTTGATATGATTCTACAAAAAAGTGTACAACGTCTGTTTAAGCTCGACCTAAAATATAAATTTGGATCAAAACACAAAAAAACAAACGAATTGGATCTTACTTGTTGGCGTCTACTGGTGACAGCTGTGGCGTGACAGAATGTCAGTGACATCAGCTGTAAGCGAAACCAACAAAGAATCCAGTCAGCTGATATGGTGGATTGTTAATATTGTATCTGAATTCGAAAGTTAACAGTGTATTCTATTTTGAAATCTCAACAAAGTTAAGAGTAGTTCAATGAAACTGTTAGATTTATCGAAATTTTCATCGATATTTAAGTAAGCTGAGAGTTAATTAAGTTCTCTTTTTTTCGCTTGAATTCAATTCGATTTGATAGTCTTTGGCATTTGTTCGCATTATTTTCGTTCGTTTTATTGTTTCGCATTAGTTGATGATTTAATAAACTATTAAATAGATTCTTCGTAATTTAGTTCGTTGTTTCAGTTCAGTGAAAGACAAAACAGTTTAGTGAAAGACAAAACATTTTAGTGAAAGACAAACATTTTTTTGTGAAAGACAAGACATTTTGGTCCTTCGAACCGGATAGGATTGTGTGTAAGTTCTTAAACGGGATTTCGCGCGGTTTAAATAAACAGTTAACAGTGGTGAATGTAACAGTCAGATATAACTGTATTGAGATAGCGGTCATAACCTGGTAAGTCGAATTCAGATTTTCCTTTGTTATATGTGGTGCTATTTATTGCCTATATTCCTATATTGCCTATATTCCTATATTGCCTATATTGCTATTTATTGCCTATATAATTGATTACATTTGTGCAAATTTTGGCTTTGAATTGATTGCATTTGTTGCATATTGTTGCTTTATTATCACGTCGCAATTCTTTGAATTGATTGCATTTGTTGCATATTGTTTGTTATCACATCGCAATTCTTTGAATTGACTGCATTTGCTGCATAAAATTGCATTTATTTTTCACGTCGCAATTTTCTGGTAATTGCGTTATAAGATCGTTGTGCAGCTAAAATGGATAATTTAATAATCCAACAAAAATTGAATGCCGAACAACTAGTACGGCTTCAAAGTAATTATAAAAAGGACCCAAAGAGCCGGAAAACGGCTTCTTATTATTTCAAATTAAATGAAAAGGTCCAGAAACTATACGACACTTTTACTCACACGCATAAGCAAATTTTAAATTTGATAAATGGGGAAAAAGATATAGTGAGGGAATATTTCCAAAATGATGAGCTTGGGAAATTTGAAGAAAGCCATTTGATGTTTTCATCCGAGATAGTGGAGTTAATGAAGGGAAAGGGAACTGTCCAACAAGCAGAAGAAGCTCAAGGACATAAGGAACACGACCTCAAATTACCACGAATTAATCTTCCTAGGTTTGCAGGAGATTATATTGAATGGGTTCCTTTCAGTGATTTGTTTATTTCATTGGTGCATAACCGTCAGTCGATTTCCAAGGTAGAAAAGTTGCACTACCTGAAGAGCACTATATGCAGGGAAGTTGAAGGTCTTTTAAAACATATTTCTACAACCGAGGGGAACTATGATGCAGCATGGGACTTATTAGTGCAAAGATACGATAACAAGTACATTCTTTTAAATGCACAATTTAAACAGTTGTTTAGTATCGGACAGGCAAATGAATCGTCATCTTCACTTAAAACATTATTAGATTGCACTAGCGAATGTGTACAGAGCATTGAGCATTTGGAGGTGGAAAATTTATGGGAGAGCATCATTGTGTATATGACCACGCAACGGTTGCCACCAGATACCAGACAAATGTGGGAGCAACAGCGACAAACTGATCGGAAGGATGCAGTATCGTTCGGCCACATAAAAGATTTTTTGGAAAATTGGTTTCGCGCTTTGGAAGCTGCAGGCTGTGATCGACCCACATTTCAAAAACCCTCTCGCTCGCAAGAGCGTCGCGTTTTCGCTGTTCAAAATGAACATGAACGATCATGCGTGCTATGCAAAGTAAATCATTCTTTGCATAAGTGTCCTCAATTTTGCAAATTGTCACAGAGCGATAAATTTAAAACAGTGAAGCGCCATCGCTTATGCATCAACTGCTTAAAAAAAGTGCATTTAGTTGCAAATTGTGAAAGCAAAATCACATGTTTGAAATGCAAACAATCCCATCATACCTTACTTCATAGAGAAATCAGCCCATTTTACTATATCGAACAGACCCCAAATTGAGCGTCAGATATTACGTCTGCTTTAGCAACGACCAATCATCAAGTTAACATGAGCTCAGTGAATATGTTGAAGCGGGAAGTATTGCTAGCCACAGCTTTAGTTACTTTAACCACGGATGTTGGACCTTGCATATTGCGAGCCCTTCTTGATCAAGGTTCCCAAACGTCGCTGATTACTGAATCCGCCGTTCAACAACTAGGTCTGAAACGAAAAGCAACAGATATTAATATAGCTTGAATAGGCCAAATATCCGAGTAATATGGTAAAAGGAATAGTCGAAGTTCAGTTAGAAACTCGAAACAAAGAAATTATACACTTTGAAGCCTTAATTCTTAAGACATTGACAAATTTGATTCCTGCAAGACATATTCCACTACCTGCCAAAGAATGGTTTGATAGAAACCAATTAGCGGATCCACATTTTGACCAACCTGGTCACATTGACTTATTACTAGGTGCTGATATCAATGCTAAAGTGATTCTAAGCGATATACATCGATTTCCACAAGGTCCAATAGCCCAGAACTCTAAACTTGGTTGGATTCTGTCTGGAGACGTTGGAGTATTAAATCGGTCACAATATCAGAGTTTTAAAGTAGAAATAGATGATAGGTCGAAAATGAGTACGCAACTTCAAAGGTTTTGGGAAATTGAAGAAGTTCCTACGAAGCTGGGAAATTCGGAAGAAGACTAAGCGTGTGAGAGGCATTTTCTGCGAAATGTACGAAGGGATAAAACTGGTCGGTCCGTAGTACGGTTGCCATTTAAGAATGAAGAAGCAGTAAATGCATTAGGACATTCAGGATCAACAGCATTATCCAGTCTTTTAGCTTTAGAGCGACGTTATCAAGCGAACTCAGAATTTCAACGGGAGTATATGGATTGTATTCAAGATTATTTTCAAGCAGGACATATGAAATTGGTTTCGAATAGCATTCAACATTTAGAATCAGATAATTTAGATCACAGAAACTTTTATCTTCCACACCACGCTGTACATAAAGAAAGTACTACGACTAAATGCCGTGTGGTTTTTGATGCCTCTAGAAAGACAACCTCGGGAATTTCATTAACCGATCTCCTTTTAACTGGTCCAGCAATCCAGAACAACATGTTAGCTGTCTTAACCAATTGGAGATTTTATAGGTTTGCTTTTGCCGCTGATATCACTAAAATGTATAGGCAAATCAATCTAGACAACGACGACACGAAGTACCAAAGAATTTTGTGGAGCTCGACCGACCAAAACATCCAGGATTACTGTTTGACAACAGTCACTTTTGGCTTGACGTGTGCCCCGTTTTTTAGCATTGAGGACGCTTCAGAAGTTAGCAGACCAAAGAATTTTGTGGAGCTCGACCGACCAAAACATCCAGGATTACTGTTTGACAACAGTCACTTTTGGCTTGACGTGTGCCCCGTTTTTAGCATTGAGGACGCTTCAGAAGTTAGCAGAAGACGAAAAGGAGATGTATCCAGATGCCGTAGCTGCTATTAAAAAGGAATTTTATGTAGATGATTTATTGTCGGGTGTGCATGATCTGTCAGAGACAATACACAAACGAGAAGAAATCAGAAAGTTACTGAACTCGGGCTGTTTTCCTCTACGCAAATGGATTGCTAACGATGTTCGTATCATAGACGGAATTCCTATTGAAGATTGTGAAATGAAAATATCTCATGAGTTGCAGTTAGAAGATGGGTACAAATCGCTGGGAATTGTTTGGTATCCTCTACAAGATGCTTTCGGTTACTGTCTCAGATTGAATGAAAAAGCCAGTTACGAAAAGACAACTGCTCTCAGACATAGCGCGTTTGTATGATCCTTTAGGATTGCTGGCACCAACTATCATAATGGCGAAAATTTTATTGCAGTCATTATGGTTGCATGGCCTCGATTGGGATGAAACATTATCTGAAGAAATAAGTCAAACTTGGACAGCATTTCGTGAGAAATTGACATTGATAGGAAACATTCGAATTCCAAGATGGACAAATTTCCAGCCGTCAGCTTAATTGGAACTGCATGGGTTTTGCGATGCATCATCAAAAGCATACGCTGCCGTTTTATATTTAGTTGTCCGACATGAAGCGGATACACATTCCCATCTCATAATGGCACGAACTACATCCACTCCTCGTTTGGAACTATGTGGTGCTGTGCTGTTGGGAAAATTGATTAGAAAAATCGAAGAAATGTTGGATATGGGAAAATTTCATACTTGGTTATGGACGGATTCAGAAATAGTGTTAGCATGGCTGAAGGCTCAACCGGCCAAATGGAAAACCTTTGTAGCAAACCGCACAACTGATATATTATCAACAGTAGGAAATACTCCATGGCGACATGTTCCTTCACACCAAAACCCGGCTGACTTAGCATTTCGTGGGTGAGACATGGAAAAACTTATCGGGAACAAGCTATGGTGGAATGGTCCTGATTGGCTCTGTCAGAGCAAGGAGTTGTGGCCTAAAACGAAAATTTTAGCTACAACTGACATCGAAAGTAAAAATAAATCATTAGTACATTTGAACACAATTACGTGGCCACATATGGAGGAAATATTGAAGAGATATTCGACACTTACTAGATTGACTCGCGTAACAGCATATTGTGTTCGATTCGGCGATCTAACACGTAAACGAACATTTGACAAACTTTATCTGAAAACCGTAGAACTTAGTAAAGCCTTTAGTATTTGGTTGAAATACACTCAGATGAAAGGATTTGACAATGAGATACACACGTTACAAGCAAAGCAATTACTCAATAAGAAAAGTAAACTACTAACATTAAACCCGTTCATCGATAAGGATGGTTTACTGCGAGTTGGAGGACGTTTGACAAAATCAGCATTATCGTACGATGAGAAATATCCGATTATATTGCCGAAAAATGGAACTGTCGTTGAACTTTTACTACAACAATTGCATATCGAAACGATGCATGGAGGCACGCAACTTATGTTAAATACTCTTCGCAGAAAATTTTGGCTTTTGGATGGGCGCAACACGATAAAGCGTATCGTGCACAGATTTGTCAAATGCTTTCGTGCCTCAGCTAAGTGTTCCACACAACTTATGGGTAATCTCCCAGCGGCTAGAACAACAGCATCCAGACCATTTACACATGTCGGTATTGATTATTGTCGACCGTTTGTGGACAGCGGAAGAATTGGTGAATAAAGGAATTGTTTGGCATTTCAACCCTCCTGCCTCTCCGCATTTCGGTGGATTATGGGAGGCAGGAGTAAAGTCGATTAAGACGCATCTACGTCGTATAATTGGAAACGTTGCATTGACCTATGAAGAAATGTCAACAGTGCTAAATCGTATCGAAGCTTGTCTCAATTCACGACCGCTATGTTCCCTCACTGATGATCCAAACAACTCGCAAGCTCTAACACCAGCCCATTTCTTAATTGGAGAAATGATGCTAGCCCTACCAGAGAAAAACGTAATGGAAATCAATATGAATCGGTTAAACCGATGGCAGCTAGTACAAAGTCTCACGCAGACGTTTTGGACCCGATGGAAAGAGGAATACCTTTCACGACTCCAAACACGGCCCAAATGGTTATACCATAAAGAATGCCCCAAAATAGGAGACTTATGCGTAGTGAAGGATGAAAGGTTGCCAACGTATCCTTGGCCTTTGGCAAAAATAACAAAATTACATCCTGGAACGGACCAATTATTACGGGTTGTGTCATTAAAGTTGAATGGAAAGATTTATAAGAGACCTATAGCAAAAATAGCAATCTTACTAAGGCAATAAATTGAAATGCACCAAATAAATGAAATCCCTTTGAAGTCCTTATTCCTTGTGTTCGTTCAATTCCTTGTTCGAGGTGGCGAGTCGGGGCGCCACGTACAAAATAACCCCTTTGTTCCTGGATGTTATGTGCCTGTACGGAGGAAATGCCACAGGTAACATTAACATCTCTACTCTTTGTTTCGAAACCAGTTTTGATACTGGAATTCTAATTGTTCCTGAACTACGATAGTCAACATTTCATGGAAGATGAGACAATCATAAGCTCGATAATCGGTAACTTAGTATTGATGGCAGAAAATACTTCGTATTTATGGCAGAAAATACTCAGAAAAAACACAAAAAAACAAACGAATTGGATCTTACTTGTTGTCGTCTACCAGTGACAGCTGCAAAATGTCAAAAGTCCCCATCGATCCGAGTGCTGCCTTACTTTTTATACAAGGTCTAAGGTCACCAAAAGTGACCTTTCCTTAATATCTCAGTAATGGTCACGTCTTCAGAAAAGCAATGTGGGACAAATTTGTGCCTTCAAAAATTTTCTACAAAAAAGATTACATAACTTTTTCTTGTAACCATAACCGTTTTTAAGATATGTTGATCTAAACATTTGTAACTAACAATATCGACTTTCTCAGAGGCATGCTTATATTATCCAATTTTGATTACGACTTAGAATATTTTAACCTACCGTGTAATGGCACTCGTGAAAAAATTTTATTAACATTCTAGGATCGAAACATATATTTCTAATTAGTAGTTTTCTGCAAATCGCACGTGTGCAATTATGCGCAGATTAAAAAAGATATAAGCAGGGCATGATCTTTGCTCAGGAAGTTAGTCGAGGATCAAAAAAGCCCAGTCGAAAGTTTCAGAAGAATTAAAGAAAGTTATGTTTGAAGAAAAGTTGTGTTCAAAGAAAAATTGTGTTGAAAAAAATTATTGTAAGTACAACAAAAAGAAAATTAAATTGAAGGAAAATATAAGAGAAACGATGAAATTAAAATAAAAAAAACCCTAGCGCATCAGAACCGCTAGAAACACTAATGTTCGAAGAACAGTAGAGGATTTGTGCAGATTTTGAGTGTGTATTCTACCACTACTTACTTTTCCTACTTAAAACTAATACACCCTAAGTAATAATAGAATCTAAGTTTATTTTAATTTCGGTGACTTCATCGAAAGTTACTGCGGTAGAAAGGTGTTTGGGGCTGCTATCCGAAAAATGTCCAGAGGTTAGAAAATTTAAACAATGTTTATTTACTTTCATTGCAAATGTTTGCGATGAAAATACTTAATGCAAGCATTTATTGGAACGAAAATAACAAAAAGGCCCAGTGCCAGCAGCCCTTAACTAGCACCGAAGCCAAAAATATGTCGCATCTGCCTAGCGTTGAAGTCAATCTGCTCTGCGAATTTCGTATTGATCCGATGACTGCATTGGAAGTTATATGGATGCAAAAAATTTAGGGTTGCCATTCGCAAAATTTTTTAAATTTTCTAGATCTTAATATTTGGTGTTTATTTTCACTATAAGATCACTACGATTTGAAAATTCTATGCTAAAACCACTTACTAAAAGTATGCCAAAAAAATACAAAAATAACCATAGCTGGTAACTCTATCATTTTATTGAACTAAAATTTCTACTGAATATTACTTACAATGAGATTAATTTCGTTATGATACCATGACTGTACTGGAAGCTATAGGGCAAAGAGCTTTATTTTCCTTAACGAATTTTCAAAATTTAAGGCACGAAAGTTATCATAGCTGGCAGCTCCAACCGAATTTTTCCGCCAAACATGGTTTCATGTAAGGTTCAGCTACTGTGTGAATTTCGTCAAAATCGAACGACTGAATAAGAATTTGTAAGGCAAAAAGTAGTTCTCTTTTTTAGTGATTTTTTAAGATGGCACCACTGGCACAGAATCGCCCGCATTTCAAAATCACTTCTAACAGACTTAGTCATATTTAAGACCCATACATTCTGTAAATTTAAATTAATTCTGCTAATCGAGTCGGGATCTTCCGTGAACAGAATTTTTTGATGCTAAAAATATAGGTAAATTGGGCAAGGGCTACCAGGCGTGCCCGTCGTATCATATCAAATTTTTTTTTTGGCTATATAAACAAAGCATAGGATTTCCTTATGAGTGGCTTTTTTGGAGAAGCGGCATTTTTTTGCCTTCCCTAGCTGCAGGGTTGCCAGCACGCTCATTAAAAGCTCTACAAATTTACAACTAAATAATACCAATATGTCCTGAAAATTTCGTAATGATTGAATAGCTCTGTCAAAAGTTATCGCAATTTAAAAATTTTCAAATTTTCCCGTTCTCTTTTTAGGCACCTAGCGCACAAATGGGGTTAAAAAATTCCAAAACATTATCCAATTCGCATTTAAAACACGTCCGAAATTTATTTCGTCAACTTTATTTTTGCAAAAATTATTTGTGTACGGAATAATAGGTATATTAAAAATATCACTAAAATGGCCGCCGGCGCCAAAGGGTTAAAAATAATTGACATTTAGTGAAATTTGGACCTATTCTGCATATACAACAATGTATCCTGAAAGTTTCAGCTCAATCGGATGACGCGTTCCCGAGACATAGTCACTGAATTTTTTTTGATGATATATATATATATATATATATATATATATATATATATATATATATATATATATATATATATATATATATATATATATATATATATATATATATATATATATATATATATATATATATATATATATATATATATATATATATATATATATATATATGGAAATATTAATTTTTGGCCGAACCGATTTTAATACTAATGTTTTTTGAACAAAATAAGTTCCCAATAATAGTGAATTATTTCGGAAAACTCTTGATATTGTAGCGAAGTTTTTATTATTAAAATAAAATGTTGATAAGAAGAGGTTTCTGTGTTTTCGCTAAAGAAGTTGAGTGTAAAAAAGTAAGTGAACATAATTGTTCGTTTACGAATCAAGCAATTCACAAGTCTGCTGTAACTTAAGATATGTTTCAGACCTGCAAATATCCTCTGGATAGACCAGAGTCATTAAGGATGAGCAGTCAGGATGGAACTAGGAAGGTAATAAATACGAGCGATGCTAATCGATTGAACATAAAATATGCGAATATCATAGATTGATTGCTTTTGACACGATCACTCACGAAAACACAACATATGTAAACATTACAGCTATTAACTGTGACACAAATGTCTGAAAACGGGCCGATTTTTGCGAAACAATCGAGAACGGAGTGCATTGTCATCCAGATGCGCACGTGTAAAGTAAGTGCAATGTCCTGATTTAAAGGTGCAACGGCCGAGAGTTGCAAAGGCAGGTGCGTCCAACGGATCGCCCTGCAAAATCCCGCTCGATGAGGATGCTGAAACCTCGAGCGAGGTGGCTTAGCGAGCGGGAGGGACTACTTAAGCTGACTGGGTAAGTGAGTGGAGGTGTTCGTCGGACTATTCTTCTGACCGGATCTTTGTTCTATCTTTTTTTCCAAATCTGGACGTTACTGGATGAATCGAATTGGAAGTCGAGACGAGGAAGGCGTTGAAAAGGAAAACTAAATCGATCCGGAAATAAGTGTAGAGAAATTCGTTGAAGACCGATACGAGGAAAGCGCTGTGAGACTCGACTCGAGATTTGATCTACTCGAAAGGGAGTTTTGAAGGAGCAAGTGCGAAGCGAACAATCTGAGAATGGGTGAATAATCGATTAGCGGCCGGGAAATACGTCTGAGACATCGAAGAAAAAAGCCCCAACGAAGGTACCAAGTTAGTTAGTTGTAAATTCAAATATATTATTGCTTAGGAGACAGTTTGATTATTGGAACTCAAGTGTAAAGTGCTGTTGATAATATCTAGACTACCACGAATGATAGCGCTTAAAGGTAATTTGTAAGAAATCAAGAAAGAATAATACAGTGTGTAATCGCAATTTTAGTAATTCTATTTCATTGAAAATTGATTTGATATTTGCTTATGCTATCTAGACTTGATGATATTCTCTTGTTGAGATTGTGCTTTACGCATTTCATATCTTCAAGTGATTTTAGAATTTGCCTAGATAATTAAGAAATTCTTTTTGCTTCAATAACTTTTCTCAAGTAATAAACACAAAACAAACAATTTGTGTTAAAAAAACGTAAGATAACTTCGAAATTCGTCGTAACATCATTTATTCGGTTTTGTCCATTGTAATTTTTTGACAAATCAGTACTTCGTCCAAAGTGTTTTGTTGGCTAAGACACTTTCAATTCATTCTGGCATAGTTTCTACTAAATGTTCTATTTTTTGGTGTGGAGTTTGGATGCATTCACTCTTTGCTCGTTTCCAGAGTTCTGCCATGTTAGTTGGAGTACGTTCGTGACGCGAGATGATTCGTTTTACAATCACCCATACATTTTCGATTGGACTCAAATCCGAACTTTGTGTAGGCCATCGCGTAGTTGGAACCTTTTGCTCAGCAAGCCATTTTTTCATGATAACCGCAGTGTGCTTGAGATTTCTATCCTATTGGAACACTATCTCGTTTACTGGATAAGCGCATTCATCAACGATGTCGGGTAAATTACTATGCAAAGGCTAAGAGAGTCTTCTTTTTTTATGACACCGTTGACCTTAATCAAGGGACCAAATAACCAAGGTTCCATCATGTAAAACAGCCCCACGCCATTATATATTCACCATTGTGTTTCACTGTTTGTTTAACTTGGTGCTTTTGAATACTCTCGTGGGCTCGATGCTAATCATATTTTCCACCGTCTGATTGGAATCTATCAATTTTGGTCTCATCTGACTAAATAACTCGTTTCCAGTCTTCAGTAGTTCATTTCCTAGGAACCTTGCAAAATGTTAGCCTTGCTTTTATATTCTTGGCGGATAGTGCTGGTTTTTTTTTTTATTAACTGCAGATACCAATCCAATTCTATGCAAGGCTCTCGTTACTGTGCGATCACTAACGTCTTTGTGTGGTGTCTCTGCAGCAATGTTAGATGTTCTCGCTTTACTTGTCACCATCAATCGTTCCATCATACGAGCATAGCCCTAACCAGACATAAGTCTGCGAACATTAGTAAATGTCAAAACCGACCGGTTTGTGAGCAAAAATGCCACTTTTTTACATCTGGAAACACGAGTGAACAATAGTGCTCATACAGCGCATAAGCGAACGTATGTCAAGTCGTATCTCATCACCACTTTACGTACGGACAGCTCATAGCAAAAATTGATCAAAAGATTGCTTAATGAGCATACAACTTTTCTGGCTGTTCGGAAAGCTATGTTTGGGTGCAACTTATGCTTTGCGTGGTCTACCTCGGCGCATATGCGTACGTACGTAGCAAGACTCATCACTGGTTGGACCTCATTGCTATCAAACAACAACCTGGGCCAAACGCGCACCTGCAATTTCATAATTGATGTCTATCACTCTTTATTTGACCGCATTCAAAGATATAAACTTGAAAGCGAAATCCGTTGAAACGGTTTTCCATAGGGTTGTTCTCGAAACAAAAAAGGCACTCCATTACAAAGAACACGCTTTGGGAACCTTTCTAAATATTGAAGGCGCCTTCAATAATGTGCACACAACATCCATTATGGAGAGCCACCAGGCAAGCAATACACATCCCGCTATTTGTAGCTAGATAAGCAACTTGCTCATATCAGCGGAGTGGGCGGAGGCGCAAATCAGAAGGAGAATCGGCAGAGGTACACCGCAAGGATGTCCTCTCTTGTGGAACCTGGCTACAAAAACAATTTTGGAAAGGTTGGCAAGTAAAGGCCTCACAGTTTTGGCCTATGCTGATGAGATTGCAATCTTAGTCTCGGGTAGGTTTTTGCATAGTCAGCTCATCAAGTATGCTCTGGGGCAAGTTTAGGCGGGGGCGAATACCGTGAGCTTTGACATCAACTCGTATAAAACTGATCTTGTACTCTTCACAAGGAAGAAAAAGACTCCTGAATTCGACCCAATCAGATTAGGTGGCACCAGGTTAAGTTTCTAGTCACAAACTAAATACTTGGGTCTTATTCTGGACAGGAAACTCTCATAAAAGGTGAATTCAGAGGGTGCTGGGTAAAACCTGGGGTCTACGCACTGCTCTTACACACAGGATCTACTCGGTGATAGCTAGGCTGATCCTTGCTTGTGGCTATGAATAAAACTACCTTTGCCGGCATGGCGAACAGAATTCAGCAGTTGGCGGCTCTCCGCACTACAGGTGCCTTAACCTCGACTCTTTCGTCCACTCTGAACGTACTGCTTTATCTCCAGCTCCACTTGACCTCCTCCTTCAAAGCACTGCCACAAAAGCCGCTGTCAGGCTTAGAAAATCGGGTCACTATAAGTCAAGATCCTCTGGCCACAGCAGTATCAAGCGAGGGTACGCAGGAAGCACTGACTACACTGGTCCCCATTCTGTACTTCGAGCGAGGTCATCAAGCGACTGTGGAAGATGGGCAAGAATGGAATCAGCAAATTAGTGCAGCAGCTCTTATCATTTACACTGATGGCTCTAAAACAGCTGCAGGAGTGAATGCTGCAGAATATTCTGGCGATGTAGCTATGGAGGCAGCTTTTAGGCTTCTTAATCACTGTAGTATTTTCCATGCAGAGGTTTTTTCGACAAATAAAGCCACAAATCTAACATGTGACAAAGACACTACAAGTTAAGAGATCAAAATCTTTACAAACAGTCAAGCAGCGGTAAAAGACCTGATGTCTCACACATGAAAAACAAATTGTGTACTCGGCTTCATTCAGACCCTGAGTAGACTGGAACAGACAAAAGAGTCAGAATTTTCTGGATTCCAGGTCACAAGGGCATTGATGGAAATGAGAGGGCGGATGCGTTAGCCAAGCATAGGGCATGTCTTCTCCTGTCAGGATCAAAAGACATCCCAACTCCTATCCAAACGATCAGATACTCGATTGACTCCAACATGATGCAAGGTGCAATATGCAGATGGCGTGCAACTCAGACCTGCAGAGTAACCAAAATCATCTGGGGGCATACAATTTTCAAGCGACTAACTACTTGCTCGAATCAACCCGCCAATTTCCCTGTAAAAAGTGTCTCCACAGAATAAGAAAGGAGCGAAATCACTGCGCAGATATTGTGTGGAAACGACAGAGTGTGAAAAAAATCTTCCCACACACTGCCCAGCTCAAGCGAGACGAAGATAAGAGCTCCATGACTCTACTGTTCCCTCCATCAGGGATATATAACAAATATCCCGTCCAGGAACATATCCAGGTTCATAAGAAGCCTGGACATCCTATAGAGCATAAAGCGGAAGAGGCACAATAGAGCCAGGAGCCCGCAGTACTAAAGGCCTCCTATAACCACTCCAGGCTATCAATCAATCAATCAATTCTTGAAGATTGGTAGATATTAATTTAGCCTTTTGAGATGTGTAGTGGATGCAGGTGTCGTCTGCAAAAATGGAGATTTTTCTTGTGGACACGACAGTGTATAAGGTATACAATAGTGAAAAGATTAGAGAACCTTACGGGACTCCAGCTTTGATATTCATTCACCAAACAAGGTACAGCATCAAAAATCAAAACATTTAAAAAACAAACACAAAAAAATATATAAGTTACGTAAGGTAAAGCAAAAAGTAACAGCAAACAAGTCAAATAAGTAAAAAACAAATTAAATAGGTAACAAATAAATTAATAAATAATAATCAAGAAATAGAACATTGATATATATTATTGGTCATGTACTGGAGAGGTGGTCGTTTATTCAAACGGAAAAAATTCTGCCCTCAACAAATGATCCAATCAATTGTATTAGGGGCTAAAGAATATGCAAATCGTACATTTAAACGATAAGGCCACCATGCCAGACCTTATCGAATGCCTTGGCAATGTCAAAATGGAATTTGTTGGTTTTGCCTCAAGACTGGCGGCAGGTGTTCACTCCTTAGCGACCTTCGCAAGTTATTTTCTTAGGTTTTTTGTATGCTTCGGCCATCCTTCATAGCTGGCGGGGTGTAGCCCACCGCAGTTTTAGCACTTAGTCTTTCTATTTAGTGCATCACAAGTGGTGTTAGAGCCCATCAGATTTGACGTATCTGGCATGTGCGTGGCAGTTGTTTGCTACAAGGCCACATTGTTAGCAATTATGGCGTTGCGAGTATCCGCCACGTAGTTTTTGGTGGTATCCTTTTTTCATCGAATGCGCTTCTTCAGAACAGAGGCGAAAAATGGTTGTGAATGTGGTGTAGAAATACACAACATACTTTGGATTTAATTAAGGCGCGGTCTTTCAGAGAATCCTGGTTAAAGCAAACTTGTTTTTTTTACCAGGCAAAGAAGTCACATTTGACTTTTTCAGCCTTATCTAAAAAATTCTTCATACCATGTTTTAAGTTGTCTAAAGAGCACCGACATAGCTCAATTTTTTTTTTATTAAATATTCATTGAATTTTCTGTGGAGTTTCTGTTTAACTTTAATAATCCGGATGAACGGAAACTTCATTTCTAGTTCATTATTTGCTCATGTGTGTCCAAAGTGGACAGCACAAGTTTGAAATTTAAATATGTGCCTGTAAAACTCACAAGTATGAGCGGGTCAAAATATAGAAAAAATTATGGGGAAAAATTATAAGGACGAGTATTTTGGCTTAAAATAAAACATAGTAATAAAAATATTGACTTAAATAAAAGTAGTCTGTATAGGTTGGTTCTCGCAAATTTGGCATTTGCATTTTGGTACGAAAATTTTAACACAAAGCTCCGAAAAAGTTGATGTAAGCTATTCAAAATGCAGAGGAAGCGAAATTTTTCATAAAATAAGAATAAGGAAAAAACCGAAAGAAGTCAAATATAAGAAAAATGAAAAAAACAGCTTCGGGTTAGTGAGAGGGGAACTGAGTGTTAGAATAATCCTAACAAAGATGTTGTACTCGGCCCCTTTCCAACCGATATTTCACTCTACGCGGTCGTCAAGTTCCTATAAATTGCAATTGCACGCCAACCAGCCGATAACCAATTCAAACCCTATCTGGATAAACCTAATTCTCAACCCAGTTAGTGCACTTCGACGCGATCAGTTTGCATCCCCCCTTACGATTTGATGTCCTACCACGTGAAACCAAATCCAAATCAGATTTCATCAAAGCTATCTTCGACTACCGACCAATATCGTTTACCAACATTAATTCACTTTAATTCCACTAAACCGGTTCATTATTTTTTTTTTATATATATATTTCTTACTCCCTTCAATGTAAGTCAAGACTTGTGGTATGAAGGGAGGAGTAACAATTACAATACATGTTAATTTTATTTTACTTTCTATAATTTTAGCAAACATTAATCCTTAAAATATTTACAAACTCATATTTGAATAAACAATAAATTTGCTAACCTGATACATAATGTCGATATGAGAGTTAAGCATTATTCTTGCTGCTTTAATCTAAAATACAACTATAGAATGCAACCATTAAAAGTAAACAAAATTTTATGAAAGTTCATGTATTGTTGGGCTTTGTTTATTTGTATAAAAATGTATGAAGACTATATTATGAAAATATCATGTTTTGGCACTCGTGGAGGTATAATTTTAAGTATCTTTTAAAATGATCTGCATTAGAAACCATATTTTTTTAGGTATTGTGGTAGCTCATTGAACATTCTCGGAGCGATGTATGTGAAATGTTTCTGTTCGATTGTTTTGTTTGCGCAGTCTGTCTTCACGTTTCTGTAACTTGCTCTTGTATTCATAGTGTATAAAAATTTAATAAATATAAAATTTAAATTTAAATATTTAAAAATAAAATTATAGAACCAATGCGGTCTATTTTAGCATGTCGAAACCCTACTACTTTAGAATTAGCTTTACACATTTTAGACGAAAGTGGCTATTTAAATCAGAGTGAAAACAGACACAAACCAAAAATAAATAAATCTAAACAAACCTACAATAGAAATCCTAATGTTAATGAACAAATTCAGAGTAATACAGATTCACGACCTAATAATCCAAATTCTTCTAATTTTCGCAATAACAATGCTTACAATTCAAATCATACCGCATTGGCTCTATAATTTTATTTTTAAATATTTCTAAGCCTATGTAAATATTGTTCGTGATCTTTTCGGTGATTTGCCGCTCACTTAAATCATCTTGTTCTCCTTCCAATCGTGTCTTGCCATTCAGCAAGGCAAGCTTCTCCTGAATTTCGTTGTAGAAGCCGAGAATATTTCCTCTGCACGTGATTGCCTTCAAGTCATCATAGATTTGGAAAGATGTCCTGTGATCACCAAAGTTATTCAGCAACAAACGTTTTATGTCGACCCAGTCACTGATGTGATCGTGGACTTCGATTAGTATCCTAGCTCGCCCCTTCATTCTGTTTTTAATCGCGTTTAAGATAATATGCAGCGCAGTGCCATTATATTGTACTATAAGCGGGTTTATCTCGTCTACTGCTTTTAGAAAAGATTTAAGCTCATGGATATTATTTCCATGTATTTCAGGAAGCTGTGCCACGTATTTTAATGGGTTAATAGCTAAGGATAATTGGTTACCTGCTTGTGCCGCATGCGCCATATCGAAAGTGATATTTGTGTATATGTATGTATCTATAAAACTGAAAAGAACGTTTTAGTGGTGATCATTTCAGCTTTAATAGACATAATTTGAATAGAAATCGGTACTCCGATCAACGAAGAAATTTCGGAAGGCCAAACTATGACGATACTAGACAGACAAGACAAAACAGATCGGAACCCATGGAAGTGGATCCTTCGACATTTACACGACAGAATCACATTAATACAGTCGAAAATTTTCCTACAGCTGCCTCGGAACGCACATCCACTTACCCTATATCGTAATTACAACTCCTGTTCGACCATTGAAATTCGTTATAGATTCTGGAGCCTGTGCAAGCATAATAAACAAAAAAAATTGTGCACCAAAATATCATATTCCAATTAAAGAAATAACAATCCACACCCTGCAAAGTGAAGTCAAATGCAATACAAAAGTGTCTATACCCTGTTTTAGAGAATTCAACGCAGAAAGCAATATATAATTTTTCCAAATTAATTTCTCAAATAATTTCGATGGTCTCATAGGAAACAATATATTGATTCCGTTTAATGCAAAGTTAAACTATGAGAATCGAACTCTTACCCTCAACAATCACACTTTACCTTTTTTCTTTGATGAAAAAGACGAACAATACATTCTTGAATATAATTGCGAAATTGATAAACTTCCTCCTGAGGTAACAAATAATTACACTAAAACAGTATCTAAGAATTGCGCAGGATACCTGAATGCGGAAGAAATATCAGCACTTACAACATTGTTACGGCAATATGATGATATATTCTTCAAAGAAGGGAATGATCTATCATTCACTCATGTGATTAAACACGAGATTAAAACCAAAACTGACGAGCCGATTTACACACGTAACTATAGATACCCTCAAATTCATAGATCCGAAGTTAATCGACAAATGCATAGTATGCTTGATCAAGGGATCATTCGTAATGGCAATTCTCCTTATTCTTCACCCATATGGGTAGTCCCCAAGAAAAGCACTAGCTCAACGGAAAAGAAATGGAGGATCGTCGTGGATTATAGGAAGTTGAATGATGTCACCATCGACGACAAATTCCCAATCCCAAACATCGTCGATATCCTCGACAAACTTGGCCGGTCAATGTATTTTACTACGTTAGACCTGGCGAATGGCTTACATCCCAAAAACAGCTTTTTCTACAGATCAGGGTCATTTCGAGTTTTTGCGCATGCCATTTGGGCTTAAAAATGCGCCCTCTACGTTTCAGCGCCTTATGAATTCAATATTGTCAGATTTCATAGGAATAATCTGCTTTGTCTACTTGGACGATATCGTTATATTCTCTACAAGTTTAGATGAACACATTTGCTCAATTAGGAAAATTTTTCAGAAATTGCGTGATGCTAATCTTAAAGTTCAGTATGAAAAATCAAAATTTCTCAAGCGCGAAACTGAGTACTTAGGGCACATAATATCAACTAAAGGAGTCAAGCCTAATCCTTATAAAATTCAGGCAATTAATAACTTTCCTATCCCTAAAACTTCAAAACAAATTAAGTCTTTCTTAGGTCTGGTTGGATTCTACCGAAAATTTATTGCAGATTTCGCTAAAATCGCAAAACCTATGACTTTACGTCTTAAAAAGAACTCTAAAATAAACATTTACGATGAAGACTACATCGAATCATTCAATAAGTTGAAAACGGTTTTAATTCAAGAACCAGTGCTAGCCTACCCTGACTTTTCAAAGGAGTTTACCTTGACAACGGATGCATCAAATTTTGCCATCGGAGCCGTCCTTTCGCAATCTCAGCACCCGATATGCTATGCATCACGCACCTTGAATGATCACGAGACTCGATATTCAGTTATTGAAAAAGAGTTACTTGCAATTGTGTGGGTAACCAGCTACTCTCGTCCTTATCTTTATGGAAGGAAATTTGTTGTCCGCACCGACCACAGACCTTTACAGTGGCTCTCGAATTTAAGAGAACCAAACTCAAAGTTACAGCGTTGGAAGATCAAATTGGAAGAATTTAATTTCAGTATCGAATACCTAAAAGGGAAAGAGAACGTAGTAGCTGACGCACTTTCTAGAGTCGAAATTTGTGAGAATGATCTAAGTTCCACAGGTGAAACGATTCCTATAAAAGATAGTCACTTGTCGACCGACGCGCACTCTGAAGTCGAAATCTTTGTGAATGATATAAGTTCTACTGATGCGACAATTCATAGCGCCGAGGAAGATAATTCAAACTATATTCAAATATCGGAAGTACCTTTAAACTTATTCAAAGTCCAAATCATAATAAAAAAATCGCATGTTAATTCTACTAAAATTGAGAAATATTTTAACCGAAAAAGAACCATATTTCAAAGCAAAGATCCGGATGCTAAATTCTTCAAATATATACTTCAAAATCATATGCCAACTAAAGGTCTAGTGGGAGTACTGGTTAAAGACATTGATCTATTTTCTGTATTCCAAAATGAATATATCAAATGGAAACCAGACAATCCTTCTATTAGAATCACAAAAGTTAGTAAAATCCTCGAAGACATAACAAATAAATCAGACATTCGAGAAAAAATTCTCAGAGAACATAAAAAAATAACCATAGGGGAATAAATGAGGTTTATAACGAATTAAAAAGTTTTGTATATTATCCTAAACTGAAGAACGAAATAACGTCCGTCATAAACAACTGTCACATTTGTAACACTGCAAAATATGATAGAACTCCACCAAAACAGCCTTTTAATATCACAGACACTCCTTCTGGTCCCCACGAATTAGTACACATCGATATCTGGTTTAAATCATAATCAAGCTCTTACTTAACTTTTATTGATAAATTTTCAAAATATGCACAAGCTATTAAATTAAAATCACGAAACTGGTTAGATATTCAGGAGACAATAATTCAGTATATAGGCACAGTTGGTAAACCTAAAAAAGTGATTTTTGATGGAGAATTTTCTTCTGCTAGCTCAAAAAACTTCTTCGATAATGAACAAATTGAAATCAATATCACAACACCATACCTCCACACAGGAAATTCTGATATTGAGCGATTCCACAATACACTCAACGAACACTTAAGACTACTTAAAGCCGAAGACGACTTTCGCAAGGAATTTTCATATGTAAATCCAGTCATTAGAGCCGTAAAATTTTCATTCTTCAACCGGCTACAAACCCATAGACATCCAAAATGGTTCCATTCGCTCCGAGAAATTTGTTGAAATACAAAATAAAATGCAAGCATTGAAAGAACGAGTTATAGCAAACCTAAATAAAAAAAGGAAAATCGTAGAGTTAAATGAAAATTACGTTAAAAACCCAATCCAAAAATCAAAACAAGACCCATTGTATAAACGAGTTAAACTAAAAAGTAAAGACAATCAATTTTATGACCCACGTAGTAATCGCAAACATCACAAAGACCAGATAGCCCGGCAAAAGAAATATCAACCCAATAACTGTTCTCTTTACAGGACTAATTCTGCTCCTATTATTCACACCGATGATACTCACTTACAAATTGGAAATAACTGAGATCAACCAAGGAAATGGATTTGTATTAATTGAAAAGGAGAAACGAAAATTATAAAGGACTATACAAAGGTCATCAACATGGTCAATATAACAAAATACTACGAAAATCTGGCAACTATTCAAGCAAACATCGATGCCTTGGTCGACTCTCCGAACGCGCTCAAAATCAAATTCTCCCTTCTAAAAGACGAGTTAGACAGCTTTGTACCACACGATCGACAAAAACGCGGACTTTTCAACATAGTAGGACACACCTTAAAATTCTTAACGGGAACAATGCACGCAAAGGACGCTGAGGACATAAAACAACACTTTCAATCAATTGACGAAAATAATCATAATCTTGTAAATTCAGTCAATGAGCAAATCAAAATTAATACCCAAATTTCAGATGAAATTAATAACATTACAGTTCATATCAACGCACAGCAAAATCTTATCGAAAATCAAATCAATCAAATGTCTAAACGAATAGATTCACTGGAATTAAAAATAGAAAGAAATCACATAATAACCGAAATTAAAGAAAATATCGATGTCTTATACACGCATATTCAAAAAATTAAAGAAATTATATTCCTTAGCCGATTGGAAGTTTTGAGCCGAAATATACTCACCTATAGAGAGATCCAGGAACTAAATATCAATAGCGAAAAAATGAAGTACATAAAAAGTAGTGTTGCTCAATTAAAGAATTCTTTATTAATAATTTTGTTCATTCCAAATTTCACAATTGAAAAATTTAGTAAAATTCTGATTGAACCCGTCCCGAATAAGCAGAACCTGCAACTCAAAACCTCAGATAACATAGTTATTAGTAATAAAAGAAGTATTTATAAAGTTAGTAATCGTAACGAATTAAGAAATTTAGAGCTCATTAAAGATAAATGTATCCAAAATATATTAAAGCCTGATATAGAAGATTGTGTTTTTGAGTATATTTACAAAGAAGAAATTTTGCCTCTTTCGGAAGATACTATTGTAACAAAAAATTTGAACAAAACAAATCTGTACCACACCTGTACTGGTATTAGAGAAATCACTATAAGCGGAAACAATATCATAAAATTTAATAACTGTGCTATCCAAATTCATAATGTAAAATTCACAAACCTAGTTAAAACTTTTGCTGAGAGCATTATTCTTCCTAACACTATAAAAAACATAAGCTATGAAATTAATCAAAAATTTACTCTAGAAGAACTACATTCGAAGAATGCAAAAAAATTGAAAGTACTTACCGAAATTAAATATCAAGGAAATGTAACACATTGGACAAGTATCACTACTGACCTAATTATTTGTATCCTAGTTTCCGCAATAATACTTGTAATTTACTACAAGATCAAGAGAAATAAAGCAACAAAAGTAGAAATTGGCTTACAATCCTTACCAGTAATACAGCCCAATCGCCAGGAGTCGATTCCTAAGGACGGAGGAGTTACGTCAGCAATATTTGCCATCTAAAACAATCAAATTCAAATTCTAATTCCTATTCGCTTTACACAGCTAAATACAATGTTGCATATGCACATTGTTTTCGTAAATTGTTTTCATTCGGTTTTGTATTCATTTAATATACCTAAATATAATGTTGCATCTCTCTTATGAATTCGGTTAATCTGAAATTTGATATTCTATGAATTGCATTTTCTCTTGGTCTTGTGGCCACCCAAAATGCTTGATTAAGCATTTTTTCTTTTGTAAGTAACTTCTTTGTTAGATTAAGCTTGGCAGTCTTCGTCGATATCTTGATCGGACCGATTCTGTTAAACTCCATGTAGTTAAATAACGAGATTAAGAATAAAATCTTTTTAAAACTTTACAAACGTGTTTCGCTTAATTAAAGTGGCAGTCAATAGTTAGTCCTAGGTATTTTGTGGACGTTTTATTTGGTAATTCCAAAGTGGGTATAGTCCCATGATGTTGTGCATTGATTTTAATCTTGTTTGCCGAATCAGGGAGCGATTTCTGATTTAACCCGAACGGCAAAACTTTAGTTTTTTTCTAGATTAAGCTTTAAGGTATAGTCATTAGTCCAATCAACGGTTTTACTCAAAATATAGTTACCCTTTTGGTAAGTATCCGTCCAATGACTGCCTGTGACTACTATGGCCGTGTCATCGGCAAAGCCTATAAATTTGATGGAATCTTCAGCCAGTTCAAATATTGATGCTACATATATTGTGTAGAGTATTGGGGAGAGTACAGTGCCCTGGGGCAAACCGTAATCGGTGTTCTGTATAGCGTCACTCATCGCTTCATCAATTTTTACCGATTGTGATCTATTTTTCAAATAATCCATTAGTAATGACAAAGGTCTGTTGCGGATACCTATTTGAGATAAACTATGTCACCGTGTCAAATGCTTTTGAAAAATCTAGAAAAATGCCTAAAGTTTTTTCATTTGTTCTAAAGTTTTCTATAATGGTAGTGGATAAGTCCGCAAATGCATCATCAACGCTTCTCCCTTTCATCAACCCATATTGAGTCGCAGGGACTATTTGGTTGTCTTCAACAAATTTAATTATTCGAGTTTTTAAACATCTTTCTATAATTTTAGCAAACACATTCAGCAGGGAAATCGGTCTGTAGTTATTTATATTTAAAGTATCACTTCCTTTGAAAATAGGCACGATTATCGATTTTTTTAATTTTTCCGGGAAGATACCTTGTTTAATGCACTTGTTAAATAATGTTGCTACTGGTTTTTTAATGTATTTTTTAATCGATCTGATTATTTCTATTGACAAATTATCTTCTCCAGTAGCTGTTTTGCCTCTTAAATTATTTATTGTGCATTCTATCTCCTTTTCAGTCGTTCTATAAAGATGTAGCTCAGATTCCATATTTCTATTTATTTCTCTAGGGCTCGGTGTTGCATGATTTATTCCTAGTTCCCTTGCTATATTGGTGCCAATATGTGCAAAAAAGTTGTTTAATTCATTTGCGATAGTTTTAGAATTTGTTTGTAGAATTTTTTTCTCCAATACAGTTTAGGGTTTTCACCTGCTCGTAATATTTTTGTTTTATAATATTTATCTTTTGCCAACCGCAATGTTTGAGTTAATGTATATCTGTATTTTTTGTATTTCATCTTTAACTGGATATTCAATGGTTGTCGACTTACTTTTTGACCTAATAAGGGCGATTCTTCACAACCAATTTGCGTCCCCAATGATTATTCGGAAGCATCTATTCTCGTACCCCAAATTTTTTTCTCACAGCTCGCTTCTTCTTCACCCACAATTGGATTTCTTTTATTTTTTAGCAATTTTTATTCATATTAAAACTTCTACTCTAATCATATTTCTGAGCTCAATTCGTTGCCACCACTCAATCCTAACAGTCAACTTGTACAGAACGTAGTTTTTGACATTATATCTTTCGCTTAACTGAGTCGTCTAACTCCTTATTATTATTATAATAATGAGTTAGTATAATTCGCCCGAGTTTCAGAAAAGGAAAAAAAGAATGCACTTATCTTCAAAACATGTGGCTCCCCCGCAGCCGACACTCCGCACTCAAGCAAGTTGATTTTTCTTCAGAGTCTTGTCTTTACTACACGCTCCGTTGTCCACGTCATAATTGTCCAGCTCGGGTTCTAAACCCGAGTCCCCCTGGTTAACTGTCCGCTGCACTATCCACTACGCCAAGGAGCCGATTATGTTACACTATTCGATGATTGACTTTTAGGGTACGGACAGGACGGAGCGATGAGAGCGTCGAGCCGAGCATAGTGTCGAGTCAAGCATGGAACAGCTCATTGAATTGCGTTTATGTAGACGCAACGAGACGCAAAATTGTAAACGAAATTTTACAGTGGCAGTCAAAATAATGAGTTCTTTAGTGTCGGATGAAGAGTTTTCCTCACCACAATACACCAAATTGAAATCAATAGACTGCTGATAAATATAAAACAATAGATTTTTCTGATCACTGCTTGCCGACGTCGTTTATGCTAAGTGACTTCTGCCTGCTCGTCCCGTTGTCAAACTGATCATTATTATTTACCTGCACGTTCTGCCGTCCAGTTACAGAAAACCCGAAAATGAAATTCATTCACACACTTCTGCACGCTCTGTTGTCGTTTCAAAAAGCAATATGAAATTCGTTCACACACTTTTCTACCCGCTCCGTTGTCCCAATTCAGAAAAAGCCAAAATGTAAATTCGGTTACACACCTGTGGTATGAAACTCGTAAGAATCTTCTGCACGCTCCGTTGTCCAAATTCAGAAAGACATTTCTAGTGGAGGTTGCTTCACCATCAAACCTCTGACCACCGGTTTTTGCTCAGTCCCCGTTGCTCAAGTTCAACCTACGCCTCGCGCATGTATCCCGAAGTCTCAACCAATGCCTTTTAGAAGTACGGGCCGTCAGGCTACGTAATCGTTGTCGCTGTGACGTCATGGTGATAGGAAATCTTGACATTTTCACGAGGCAGTGCCGATATACATGGAGATTTTACTTGCGGTTTTTTAGCTAAAATATAAATAAAATGTTAGTTTTTTGTGCGTGGATACGTCGTAATAATAATATAGTATTGTATCAATTAATTATATCGCGACAGTAAATCGACACGAAACATCACATAACCTAACAGCAACTGATAAACATTTCGTGGCAAATTTTTCACATTATACCGCACATTGCTTCAGCTGTTTACTAGCACTGTTTCACAAAATTCACTCTATTTTCACATCACTTGATTTACCACAACCTGCACAATTCACATTTTCCCGCGGAGGTCCCTTAAGACTGTGTGTTTTTCGCGACATTTTGTCCTATTATTGTGACCTCATCATTCTGTGTGACGGCCCGTACTTCTAGAAGGCATTGTCTCAACCTATTCACCCCATCTTTTCCCATGTCCCACTGTAATTTTCGTTTAGTGTGGGACGTCGTAAATCGTTCCACATTTTGACGTTTCGGGTGTGGTTGACGTCTGTTTGTTTATTCTCCGAGTAAACAGTGAAATATTTTAATTCTTGCGACAATTCAGTCGTGAATTTCCAGCGTTTCAGTGCCAGGGTTCAGGGCACACGACCCTATTGTAACCAGCGAGAGAGCGAGGTTGATTCCCAAGGCCTGCAACAGTCCAGCATCAGGTAGGGGCTCCATTCGTTGTTGAAAATAAGTTCCGGTCCTTGGTAGTCCTTTTCTCCTTTCCAGGTCGCTGGAGGGCACATATTTACAGCTGCCGCTGCATGCACCTCGAATCCCTAAGGTGGTCAGCAGCAATCCTTGACTTGAGAGGCCTCATACAAAAGTGTTGCATTTATTGTTAAGTAATTTTGATTAAATAAATTGTCTTTATAAAAAGTTACAGCTGTTTAAAAATGTATTACTAAATCGGCAATTTCATCTGCAGCAACCTAATATTTAGGGCATTCACAGGCTCGTAGAGAAAGCTTGCAGTAGAATTATTTTGCTTCACCACTAATAAACAATCAGTTTCGTGACCCTCAATTACTTTACTTGCGCCCAGGTCAGCGAACCTGATGGTCTTTTGGTCGATGAAATTGCGTGTTGACTTTTCGGGAAGTCTATCTTGACCAGTGGGATAGTGACTGTCGTGGAAATCTTAGTCGGTTGCCTGATTTATTCGGTATTGTGCGCATTATTCTATTAACTTTACTAAATCAGCCTCAAACCTACGTCTTTAGTGGCCAACCAGTACATGACATTGTTCAGTCACAGCGGCGGCCATTAGCCCTACTTAGTGGTGGTTACAGCTTCGCGAAAGATATTGGAGCAGCTTTTCCCACAAGGAAAAGTTGCTCCTTTTTTTTGTGTTATAGCCCGGGCTGTAATTTACGTTCTCTTTTCCCATGTTTGATACCTACCGGCCGTTCGAATGTTGGCATTTATTCACGAATTTCTTGTAACTACGTAACGGCTTCCCCATACCAGAGATGGATTTCCCAGAAATCCGCCCACAAACCCCGATTACGCGGTTACTTTCTAATGGGACTACTTCTACTTTCGTTTCGTGCTTCCGCGTTTCAAATATGAGCTCCCATACTTATAGCTGTCTCTAGGTTTGAGTTTGCTACAATTGTTATTCCAATTTAATCTCAGCCCTAGCCCATAATCCCGAATTCCGATTTAATTCCAGTTCACGTAACTCTGACGCTAAATCCCGAATATCAATCCTAATCTCTGTCACCGGTATCTAATTCTAAGTCCACACCCGAACATAAGTTGAAACGATTTTATAAAACACTACACCTGATCCGCAATTCCGAATTTAACTACCATCTAATTGATTTGATACTTAACCTTAAGATTAATTATCAAGTTGCATATCGAGTGAAACTAATCTCAAATAGTAGCACTAAGTTCTAATATACTCCAATCTAAATGAAACTGATCCCAAAATTTTAATTCTAACTAGGCATGTTATTTCGGCTATGCACATCTAATCCTAAAACGGAGCACTAAATTTTAATATTATCCAATCGAATGAAGTTAATTCCAAAATTATAGGTCTAAATTTGCATTTCGTTTATGCGAATCTAATCCTAAAACGTATATATAATCTAAACGATATTAACTAAATCCAATAATATAATTGTTGCGAAACGGCCTCGCCACAGCTAGCATCCACACAGACACCCACAAACCTTGCGAATGCAGTGCTGCATGCGACAGTCGAATGTATTGCATTGGCATTCGAAAACAGGCTTTGCTTATGCAGTTGATTGTCGCAAGTGTCATTGCATTGCATCAAGTTCACTGACATTAGCGCAGCTGATTTGCAACAGTACTTGGATCAGCTGCGTTATCAGGCCAGCGAAAACGGGAGATGTTTTGTGCTGGTTAGACCGCTAGAAAACTAATTTTCGAAGAAATTGTCTTTGAGTGACAAAAAAGTGTGGAAAGACGTAATACACTGTTTTGTAGAATCCTATCAACCATTCCTTATTCAAAGCAAAAAAACTCAACTATAACACAAATGATGAAAATGTTCAATGCTGGCAACACTTTCCCAATGAAGCAGCAATAAGTTTACCTTAACAAGCTCATACTTAAATCAACTTATCCTTTGAATTTCGTTCTCATCGGAGGATTTCATCGAAAGTTTTAGCGGTTAAACGTTGTTTGAGGCTGCCATCCAAAAAATGCTCAAAACTCGGAAAATTTAAAAATTGGTTTCTTATTTTTATCGCAAATGCATTGTTTGCAAATGTATGTAATTTGAAGCATCTGTTGGTGCAATATTTACGAAATTGGCTAATACTGGCTACCCTGTGTCAGCAGCAAAACAAAAATATACCAAATCTGCTTCACGTTAAGTTAAACCCAGCCAGTAAATTTCGTTTCGATTGAATCACTGCGCTGGAAGGTATACGGGTGAAAAGAATTTTAGGGTTACCACCCTCAAAACTTTTCAAATTTTTAAAAGGTTAATATTTGTTGTTAATTTTCATTGCAGGATCATTCTTAATTGCAAATCTAATGACATAGTCGCTCAGTAAAGAAATTTCACAAAATTACAAAAATGGTAATAGCTGGCAGCTCTTTCATGATTTTTGTACGAAATTCCTACGACATTTACTTCACATTAAGATACATTTACTGCATGAACGTCGTTTTGATTTCTACACTGGACCGGAAGTTATAGGGAAAAAAGCTTTATTTTGCTGAGCAAATTTGCAAGATTTATGAGACAAAAATCACCACAGCTGCCAGCCCTATACTAATTTTTCAACCAAATTTTCATCAAATGTTACATAAAGTAAAACATCCAAGTACTGTGTGAATTTTGTTAAAATCTGTTAAAATCTTTTTTCTCAGTGATTTTTCAAGATGGTACCACTGCCACAGGATTGCCTGCATTTAAAAATCACTTCTCTCAGACCTGGTTCTAGCTAATATCAACATGTCCTGTGCATTTCATTATGATCGGATAATCCGGTCGTCAGTTGTCGTGAACAGAACTTTCGAGTGCTGAAAATAGAGGTAATTTGGTGATGGGTGTCCGTTCTTGTGCAAATCGGAATTTTGAAAATTTTATCTTGACATGGAGGACAAAGGATAAAATTTATCAAAAATTTGAATTTTTTGTCAAAAATCGAAAATTTTTCAGGAAGGTCAATGATTTGAAGATTTTTTTTCAACAGCCTGCCACAGCTACAGAGTTACCCACTTTATGTTGAAAATCTATATGTGCTAAATTTTAGTCAACATCAATACGCTCTGTAATTTTTACGATGATCCATTGTTTTTCTTACAAATAATGACAAATCAAAAATTGAAAAAAAATCCTTGCCTAGTTTTAGGCATCCTGCACCCACACACGGCTCAAAATTTCCAATTCTTTATCATTGACAAGCTTAATTAATTCTCATTCCCAATACTTTTCTTTAATAAATATTTACACTGCTTGGAAATATAGGAGTACCTCAAAATTCACTAAAACGCTCGCCGCCGCCAAAGGGTTTAGGATATCTGAATTTGAAAAAATCATGGACCTACTTACTATATACATCTACGTTCTCCAAAAATTTCAGCTTAATCGGATCGGCCACTCCAGAGATTATCTCCCTTAATCATTTTGCTGATATATATATATATATATATATATATATATATATATATATATATATATATATATATATATATGATATATATATATATATATATATATATATATATATATATATATATATATATATATATATATATATATATATATATATATATATATATATATAAGTAGTAAGAGTGGACAATAGACTGGTTTCCCATACAAAAATAATTTCTTTTGCTCTTTTATATTCGGTGTAAAATTGTCGTCGAAGCAGGAGGGTACATTGCTAGTGTACGTTGTGCAAGTAGAGAAGACATATACGATTTCGAAGGTGTGTCTTGTTGATGTTTTGCTGCTCTTGTAGACATAAGTTGATTTTTCGAGGAAAACGCCATAAGAAATACACGGCAAAAACAAGTGAAACCTGTCCAAATCGTAATGCTTTTATAAAAGTCTTCCGCAGCCGAGGAGGACAGGTTTTTCATACAAAAATCGAGCTTTTTTTAGTTTTTTAGACAAATATTTTTCGCTTGAGGTGTTGTCACGAGTTGAGTTGACAGAGCCGGGATCTGGTATTTTGATTGTGAGGAGGAGTCGATGCAGATCTGATAATTTTATTCGTGGGATTGAAGCCGGTGTCATTTTGGATACGATGCAGATTGTTTGTAAACAAGCTGTACCATGTGCCAGCAATCTTGATTTTTGGCGCCTTGGCCCCATATGACAGGAATCTTGTTTCCTGGTACCGTGGTTATATTTTTTACACTATTTGTAAGTAAGAAGCCGGGTGAGCTGTTAAGTTTTGACTTGAAACCGGTAAGCAATCTATCTGAACCGGTATGTATTGTTTTGCTTTGTATATGTTGTGTTGATGTGACGTAGCGTAGGTCAGTTATTCAAATATTTATCTTAGTTTCGGTGTCGATGTTGATTCAATGTATTCAACCGAGACTGGTAAGATATGAATTCTGGATTTGGGTCAGGTTGATACTTCGTGTTCAATGATAATTTTATGTACGCATAAATCATTGAGTGTTAGTCTTTCTTATGTGACTCATATTGTAACGATTTGCATGTTATATTTTTGGATGCGAATGAACACGAAAGTGAAAAGCTAGAATGTGAATATGAATAAAATTTCAATTTGCATTCGAATTGGAGCAGCAATGCTAAGGAACCCTGGTGAATTATGAAATGAAAAGCGGTTTATATGTTTAAGTAGACTTAAGTCTTTTTATTATGATATGAAATATAATTGTTTGCAGATATTTTTACATAGAATAATAATTGTATATCGAAACAGCCTCACAAATAACTCCACCAAGAATTAATCCGAATCCAGCACATTTTAATAAGTTGTAGAGGCAATGCTCTATTCTGCAATTTTTCTTTGATGCAATCGGTGTGTCGTAGGGTCCACAGACGTCTTTTCCGTTGGCATAGAAACATTCTGGGGATAATCGTAAGTGTTCGCTCTCGACATCAGCAGGTGCGTTGAATGCATCCATGGTAACCGAACAGAAGTAACATCTGACCTGGTCTTTTATGTTTGTGTAAAAGAATCCACTACGTGCAAGCTTAAGTATTTTTCGTTCGTCAATATTTAGATTGGTGAACGTTTTGACTCGGTCATATTCTCGCTTTAAACACAACATCTTGAATGAATGTCGTTCACTTTAGAGCACGTCTTTTATATTTATCCAGGAATTATGATGAGAAGAAAAGCCGAGCCATTTAACAAAAACACGATCTCCTCTTCTTCTAATAATTTTCTCAACAAGGTATGCGTCAGGGTGTTTCACTCTAGTTAACTCAGGTTCATAGAACCCACCTTGTATCAAATTTCCTTGATAGTCTTCCAGTGAGTATGTTCGTGGTTGTGTTTTCTTTACCTCTTTTATTGTGAAAATTTCTGTAGACCAGTTTGGTGTGTAGCCTTTTTCAAATACGTGTTTATGTTTACTTATACGTACATGATCTCCAGCTTGAAATTTTGGTTTTGATGTTACTTTGACTTTTCTGTATAGTTTTGAAAGTAATTCAATCTCATTTGTGGCGTTTACATCCATAGGTCGCATCTTAATAACCCGATGTTTTGTCCTGTTGTACCGGCCAATTAATTTTTGGAGTAAGCTAACCCAATGATAATTTCCATTCATACTGAATTCTTTCCACATAATACCCTTTAGAGTTCTGTTGAAGCGCTCTACAATCGATGCTTTCAATGCACTAAATGTTGAATAGTGGTTAATTTCATACTTTTTCATAATATGTTGAAATCTTTTATTGAAAAATTCCTTTCCGTCATCTGTTTGCAGATTTCTGGGAATGCACCTTTGTTCGAGAATTGTTTCCATTGCCTTCGTCACTTCATTAGCGCTTTTATTTTTGACTGGTAATGCCCAAGCGTACTTGGAAAAAGTGTCAATTATTGTAAGAAGAAATTTGTAGCCTCTATTCTCTGATGAGTATGCACTCATATCAACCAAATCCGCCTGCCATAAATCATCAATACCTCTGATAGTGACCCGACGTCGGTTAAAATTTTTACGAGCAGGTCTGTGTAACTCGTTGACAATTTGCCTTCTACTCATAACGATTAAATGTATAAATATAGGCTGTTTACTTGTTTTTATGTTAAAATCTGTGAAAATTTGCAAAAATGACGCACTTTATTCACCCCTTCACAATGATGGTTGCCGGTCCATCTGGATGTGGCAAGACGAGTTTTATAGAGGCACTTCTAAGAAACGACACTATGATACAGCCGCGGGTGAAGAAGGTTATTTGGTGTAATGCTGAAACTCAGGCTATTCCAACAAAAGTAGGGTTTAAAAATATCGAATACTTAAGTACGATGCCGGAAGAGTTTGTGAATAATGCAAATGAGCCAACACTTATTGTTTTGGACGATATGATGTTAAATGCGTTTTCAACACAAGTTTGCGAACTTTTTACCAAAGGTTCACATCATAGGAATTTTTCGGTTATATTAGTAACACAAAATGTATTTCATCAGGGAAAATTTTGCCGTGACATATCATTGAACTGTAAATATCTGGTATGCTTCAAGAATCCACGTGATAAAAGTCAGTTTCATCATCTTGCTAAACAAATTTACCCTGAAAATAGCAAGGAGCTTGTGAGAATATATAAAGAAATCACTCAGGCGCCACACAGCTATTTATTAATAGACCTGACTCAGAACACAAATGATATACTACGATTCCGTACTGATTTATTTAACAAAAACTTTGTAACGTGTTATTGCTCGAAGGATAGTTTAAAGCAAGAGAATGGTGTCACGAATGAAGCGATTAAAGGACAACAAGCATATGTTATACGTGCTTAGACGTGCTCGACCGGGTTTGAGAAATGCTATACTTAAGAATGCCGATCCAGAGGTAATTAAAACACTTTGCGAAATCACATTGAATACGTTGAATGGTAACCACAGACCTCGTGGAAAGATATATAACCGTCTCTGTAAATATAAAAAGTGTATGCGCAAGTTAGTAGATGCTAAACGGTCAGTTCCGCGACAACGTAAAGTACTAATTCAACAAGGCGGGTTTCTACCAGTATTACTGGGCAGTGTACTTTCAGGGGTGATTGGTTCACTAATTGAGAAATATGTATAGGAACAGTAATCTGAATAAAATGCTACTTCTGTCTCCTGAAGTATATGCAAATTTGAAAGACACTATTGAAAGTTCTAATAACCAGAGTTTGTTCGATAAGGCTATGAATAAGATATTGAAAAGTGAAAAATTCAGCGATAAAGACAAATGGTATCATTATCGAAACGAACTTATAAAATTTTTAAACACACGTCGTAGAAGTAAAGGATTTCTAGAAAGAAAAACTCAAACGCCTTCTTCGAGCAAGCATGTACACAAAAAACAGAAAAGTTTGCGAGACAACACGACACAAACTAAATATGTTTTTAGAGATGAGAAACCTACGCAAACTACACCTGTACGAGTGGAAAAATTGTTTGAATCATTAGGTGAAATCACACCTCCAAGGAGTGTATTATCGGCTGCAGCAAAGCGTCGTCTATCGGCAAGTGGAATAGCCAAAAGTCTGAAGCCACCATCGAAATTTAGAAAAATTTCAGCTGACAAAGATTATAGGATAATAACTGGTGATGACGGAATAACACAATACACAGTACCTGTTGATATGAGTCCTGATGAAGTAGAAGACGTTCTAGGGGAGATAGACAATCTTGATGATGAGGGGTCCAATGTCTTTAAAATGGAGAAAGAAGGTGAAGAAGATTCTGAAAGTATCACGGATGTGGAAATGCAAGAGCTGCCTAGTTACTCTATATTAAGGCCCTCTCGGTTCGATCCTAATCAATACACGTCTGATCAACCCGTCAGAAAACATCCTGTTCGACAGAGTGAGAGACTGAAAGAAAAAAAAGGGCGTAGCTCGAGTGTACCAGATCTGGCTTGGGAAAGAATTTGAAATGCCTGTAACAGTAACAGATGATGAATTCTACGTATGCCTTTTAAGCAATAGCTCTCTGAGTATTTACCCTGAAAACACATTATCATCTTTTGAGAATATTCTTCCTGCTTCTTGTAAGCTTGGTAGCGGTTGGCGTGTTGGAATAACAGAGATAATGTTGCCAAAACGATCACGCCACGTACTAGAATCATTAACCTTGAAGCAATAACCTCCAAAGAACAGGAATGAACACGATCGAGCTTGGTAGTTCTTTAAAGCGAAATCATGTTACTAAAAGATTTTTCAAGGGCGTTTTTCCGTGCGATCACTTACCCCATCAAATAAAGAAACCTGCTTGTATTATTGCGAATACAGATCCAGCTCATAAAAATGGAACTCATTGGGTGGCCTTTTACATTCCTAGAAAAGGACCTATCGAGTACTTTGACTCTTTCGGTAAATATCCTACTAACAAGTACTTCAAAAGATTTCTTCGGGTCAATGGTAAAGTTTTCGTAAATAATAAGCAGCGGTTACAGAGTGCGCTCTCAACCACATGCGGACAGTATTGCGGTGTTTTTCTTTATTTTCGCTGCAGTGGCAGGAGCTTCAAAACATTTCTGAACCGGTTCTCCTCTACAGATTATAATTTCAATGATGGTGAAATAGTTAATTTATTCCGGAAAATTTATTTGAAGACCTCTTTGCAAAATGGTGGGGAGTGTTTCAATCAGACCTGCAGACAGGAGGCCGGAGATATAAAAAACAGCGTGATCAAGCCATCGAAGCCATAGTTTTGTCTTTTACAATTTAAAAGGATGTCGTCAGTTGCTGAAAAGTCCGCTAATAAGCAAACACAAACCTCTAAGCGAGTCGTCCGCGTTGTTCAGAAGAAGAAAAAAGTTATGAAACCATCCCAAGTCGAACCTTCTAGCAGCTTTGAGAACATCATATCAAACTGCAAGGAGAAGAAGTCAAGAACGAAAACGATTCCCAAATCCCAAGCTCCGTGCAATGAAGACTCCTTACTGAACTATACTTACTACCTGGATGGCTGTCATAGCCGTAGGGTCATACTCGGATTTGACCCGCAGACATTTCAGGCGAAGGTAATCTTTCACTACCATGGACGTTTCCCACTGGCAATTGACTACAGTCAATGGATTTCACTCTACAATTACCTCAAAGATTTGAAGACTTCAGCAGGCGATGAATATCCAGAAAATCAATTGGGTCTTTTAAAACGGTATCATATTCCTGTAGGCAATGGCAACATAACACTCAAACATCTGGAGCTATTCAAACTGTTCGATATGATGGAATTTTTTAATATTGTCATGCACCACAACAATTTGGCCTCGGAATATGTGAAGGAATATTACGAGCAGTACTGTAATAGATGCAGGGAGAAGGATCTATTGAAGCTGAAAAATGAGGACTTTTTTATACCACCTCGTACATCTTATATGCATATTAATTATTCTAGGCTTTTTTATGAAATTCCAATACTGTGTAGCTGTAACCTTATTTTTAATGTAATGAAATAAATTGATGTAATAAGAAAAAAACATGTTTGTATTTCAACAATATTTACTATTCATAAGATAATACATATGGTCGCAGACGAACTGCGGTGGCGTGCGGTTATTGTGAACATTTTTCCGATCGACTTCGAGAAAGCTTATACAGTTAAGTTCCGTTCTTGTATTTTAGCTGATCATTCACATTAGACTTAACTAACCCGAGAAATACTCGTGGTTTTAATACCATCGGGAGTCATAAGTGATTCAGTGGACTTGTTTATTTCGTGACTATCTTGATAAAAGAACTAAAAATCACATCAAATCAAGGTGCTGTCAAAAGACAACGGGAGTCATCTCCCACAGAATTGCTACTCAGGGACCGGCTAAAGCTCCCCAAAAGCGATAATAACTCGCTTATGGCACAATCGTCTAATTATTATCAGCCTCTGGCTGATATTTCCACAGAAAATGATGATCTTCCAACTGACAGCCAATCAAATAACGAAGTAAAGCAGCCTAAGCTACCTCCTATTATTTTAACCAACATGGACAGAGAGTCCACACTTGCTATGCTAGCTACGCTCGGTATAAAAGATTTCAAACTACAGCTGATGAGCACTGGCATAAAATTAATCGTTTCGACACCAGACTCTCACACACAACTGCGTTCACACCTAGCAAACAAGAAAGTTCACTTTTACACGTTTGCTCGTGCAGATGAACGCACGGTAAAATTCTTGCTGCATGGGCTGCACGATATGGATTGTACAACATTGAAAAAATGCCTAGTTGATGAACACAAGATTCCGTGCGAAGACATTAAAAAAATCACCCCGCCTGTCGACAAGCGTCGTTACAAAGATGAGACTACCTATCTTTTATATTTTAAGCGCGGAACAGTTAAACTTTCGGAGTTACAGAAAATACAGTCAGTCGAGCACATTAAAGTCCGATGGAGCCACCAACGGCGTAAACATAACCAACCGACACAATGTCGCAATTGTCAGCAATATGGGCATGGCACCTCGTATTGTTTTCTCCCTGCTAGATGTTTAATCTGCGGTGGGAATCACAACAAGAACAACTGCCCTGTAAGCGATCCGAGTCTCCTCAGCTGTGCTCTTTGTAAAGCTCCGCACTTAGCAAATGATTCTGGCTGCCCGAAACGCGCAGAATACATCCAAATCAAAGAGCGAACGATACGCCGCACACGTTCTATACCAAGCGCCAACTCAAAACCGGCCCCGAACATGCTGTCCAGAGATGAATTCCCGCAACTACGTTATAAACGTCAGCCTGCCCCACAATTAACTCACAGCAACGAGCGACCAGCCGCCACTCATCCGAGCACTACATCGGTTCCTTGGGCTAGCTTATTCAGCACTGGAGCGTTCGCCACTCGTGGCGATACGAACTTCCCCGCTGGCCTTTCAACATCGCATACCTCTCGAAACACTCTCTTTACAACTACAGAGATGCTTTCCATGTCAAGAGAGCTCATCACCAAACTCTCTTCCTGCAATTCTCGAGAAGACCAGTTTATGGTAGTGGTAGAAGTGGCTCTTAAATTTGTTTATGTTTAAGCATAATATTAATTGTGTTACGTGGAATGCACAAAGCGTAAGAAACAAAATAACTGAAACGTTTAACTTTATTATCGACCAGGATGTTGATATTATGTTCTTGTGTGAATCCTGGCTCAAAGAAGGAGACAAGTTTGCACATAGTAACTACAATGTTGTCAGAAATGACAGGAAAGATGTAACAGGTGGAGGAGTTGCAATTTTAATCAAAAAAGGTATCACTTTCAATAAAATTAGTAGTCTTAATACACATGTCATAGAAACCATAGCAGTTAAGCTGGTAGTTCCTGACATCACAATTATTGCAGCATATTTTAATGGCACGAAAGTCGACTTACAAAAAACCCGCTTATTTTATGAGGATATGGCGCTGCTCACTTCCTTTACTCCGAGGTACATTCTCTGCGGTGATTTCAACGCAAGACATCAACACTGGAATTGCTTAAGCTCCAACAAAGTAGGGCGAAAACTGTACGATCTCTGCACACAAAGACGCTTAGTTATTCATTACCCCGATTCTCCCACATGTTATCCTCCTAGAGGTAACCCATCTACAATTGACCTTGTTCTTAGCAATGATCTCATTTCTATCTCGCAGCTTTCAGTCGTGAATGATCTGTCGTCCAACCATTTGCCTGTTCAGTTTACCATAAACTCCAGCGTAACGCTAAAGCCTAACACCTTTTTCCTCTACTCCAAAACATCCTGGAGATATTTTCGTCGTAGGCTCCAAGAAGATATAAATCTTTCAAGCTTGGATCTCTCTCAAATCACCTCTATAGATCAAATAGATCTGCTAATCTCTGACCTTCTCACTAAAATTCAACAAGCCCGAGACGCATGTACACCACAATGCACGCCCCAGCCCCTATGTTCGGTTACTACGCCCCAAATACAGGCACTCATTACCCATCGAAACACGATACGTCGTCAATGGCAACGTACCCGTGACCCGAATATTAAAAGCCATGTAAGTGAACTAAATTTGCTGATACGCATTGCGTTGAAAAACTTGAAAAACGAACGCTGGAACAGCATTCTTGGCTCACAAGAAAAAGGATCTAAGAAGCTATGGAAGCTGCGCACAGCCCTCAAGTACAAATCTCGTCACATTCCTCCTCTCTACGATGCAGTGGGTTCGTTGGCATTCGCGGAAAGCGAAAAGGCTGATATCCTGGCCAAAAGTTTTCACAAAGCGCACTTCATCACTCAGAACTTAGGCGACTCCGAAACCGAGACCATTGTACAAAACACTGTCAGTAGTTTACCCGAGTCCTCTTTTGACTTTAAACCTTGTGATTTTTGCACTCCCGCCGAAATCAAGAAGCAACTCAAGTCTTTAAAGCCTAAGTCATCGCCCGGTGAAGATAAAATGCCCAACATATTGTTGAAAAACCTCCCTAACTGCGCAATCATAGCACTATGTTTCATCTTCAACTCCTGCTTGAAATTAGGCTATTTTCCAGACAATTGGAAAAACGCAATTGTAATTCCTATTTTGAAACCAGACAAGAGTCCCAACCATTCTCAAAACTATCGCCCTATTAGCTTGCTGTCGTCCCTAAGCAAACTATTCGAAAAAATAATTCTTACGAGGCTATTAAAAACAGTAAACGCACACAAGGTATTGCCTGACTGGCAATTCGGCTTCAGGCCTGGCTTCTCCACTAATCACCAGCTTTTTAGAGTAGTCAATCATATCCGTAGAGGATTTTTGTCTAAGCACTCAACCGGCTTAGTTCTATTAGACATTCAAAAGGCCTTTGATTCAGTATGGCACCAAGGGCTTATATTCAAACTTATGAAAAATTCCTTTCCCGTTTACGTCACTAAAATAGTTGGTTTCTTCCTCGAATCTAGAACTTTCGTTGTAAAAACTCGTGCTACGTCCACCAAATATAGCGTGCCTGCAGGCGTCCCCCAGGGGTCAGTACTAAGCCCGACACTTTTTAATATATACACTGCTGATATACAACGCTGTTCTAATTGTGAAATTGCTATGTATGCGGACGACACGGCCATTTATTGCAGCTCAAGCAACCCTGTTGAAATTGTCAACATACTCCAGCAGCAGCTTGCTCTTATCAGCGAATACTGCAATAAATGGAAAATTTTGATAAATCCGGCCAAAACACAGGCCATATTCTTCAGTAAAAAACGAGCATCAAAACATCTTCCCAATCCCCATATGAACATTTTAGGAGCGAATGTGTCTTGGACGCATGTGGTTAAATACCTGGGCGTTCACCTGGATGCAAAACTTAACTTCAAAGAGCACACCGATGCAGTAGTGGCCAAAGTTAACAAAAGTATTCGAGCCAATTACCCCTTCATCTGCCGAAATTCGAAACTTTCGATTGATAACAAAATCCTGTTTTTCAAATCTATAATTCACCCAATAATTCTTTATGCAGCCCCCGTCTGGAGTAGTTGTGCTTCGTGCCATAAAAAGAAACTGCAAATAGTTCAAAACAAATGCTTAAAAATAATCCTTAGCAAACCTTTTTATTTTTCAACTCGACTCCTCCACATGCTGGCCGACATTAAGCCTGTTTCACTGTTAGTCGATAACAGATTATTAAATTTTATTTCAAAATGTAGCGTCTCCACCAACCAACTCATCTCATCACTTACTAACGCTTATGTTTAAAAACAAAAAAAAAAAAAAAAACACACATAATAATCTTTGCATAAGCTAGGTATAAGTTAGTTTAAGTTAGTACGTAAACTTTTAGTATATATACATAAAAAAAAAAAAAAAAAAAAACTACCCACAAGGTTTTGTTAGCTTTTTTTCCTTAATTTCAAAAATTTCCATTAGACATTCCATCTTACAATACTTAGGATTCCTTATAGATATAGCAACATAGATGTAAGGACATACTGTTCAATCTCTAGATATAATATTGGTGTAAACACACAATTTCACATAATACTGAATAAAGCCATTATTATTATTATTATTATAAGATAATACATATAAAGATTTATACAGTTTTGCGCAGCACATCGTGTCCCCGGAAGTGCGTCATGCATTTTACAGATGGTCTTGAAATTCTTGAGATCTCGTAGTTTCGGTATCTCCAGATGAACTATGTTTGCGGAAGGTAGATACCTCTTTAGAAATTTGACTTTTACATCACCTTTTACATAGATCGTAGATTTACTGAATGGCATTAGAATGTTTGGAAGATTGTTGTAGCTAACCTCACCGTCATCCCATCGCAACCCGTTAATGTTCTTTGCCACGAATTTGTTCTGTCTTCGTGCCCTACCATCCAGCTCTTGGTAAGGATAGGGTGGAGAGAGGTAGTAAACTGTAGGTACAGTTGATTCGTAAGGTAGTACTGCCAGCTCTTTAGCAAAATATTGTCCATTGTTACCACACACGAATTGGATATCGAAAATGAATGTATTCATTCTGCCTGTAGGGAAGTAAAGTTTGAAATGAAATGAAAAATAGCTCTGTTTTTGATATTTATATAATTGTTTCTTAACTCAAATACAATTATTTCGGAACTAAAATGTAATTATGTATATGTTGTTTCATCATTAACTCTTACACTTTTACAAAGTGTTCTCACACAAAAATTGATATTATGTTTTAATTAAGTATGTGTGCGACTGCTTTAAGGTTTTAAACATTAAAAGTCTAAGTGTATCTTATATTTTATGTAACTTAAAAATAACAAAATTTTACACAATCTTAAATAGTGCGCTTTCTTTTGAAACCGTAAGGATATGTGGAACTTTCCTCCACTACAACTCTTTTGTCAAATGTGAAACGGAGATGTTTTATCTCAGGGGCTGAAACAACAATACCCGGACGCTTGCGTTTAATCTTTTTTTCATTTGTCACACATCGCTTTGAAGAGAAAAAATGATTTGTAAAAAAAAAAATGAAATTATTTCAATAAAAATAATGTCGATATATTCAACATCTTTTTTTTAATTGTTTCCTACAACATTTTTAGTCTCTTTTCTTAGGAGTTACAAAATTTCAGCTATTTTACAGGTATCAACAAGTTTTCAATTTTGGAATGAAACTCTTCAACATTTTAAAATGTGCTGGATTCGGAATGATTCTCGGAGGAGCCATGTGTAAAGTGACTTCAATATACAATTATTATTCTATGTAAAAATATCTGCAAACAATTATATTTCATATCATAATAAAAAGACTTAAGTCTACTTAAACATATAAACCGCTTTTCATTTCATAATTCACCAGGGTTCCTTAGCATTGCTGCTCCAATTCGAATGCAAATTGAAATTTTATTCATATTCACATTCTAGCTTTTCACTTTCGTGTTCATTCGCATCCAAAAATATAACATGCAAATCGTTACAATATGAGTCACATAAGAAAGACTAACACTCAATGATTTATGCGTACATAAAATTATCATTGAACACGAAGTATCAACCTGACCCAAATCCAGAATTCATATCTTACCAGTCTCGGTTGAATACATTGAATCAACATCGACACCGAAACTAAGATAAATATTTGAATAACTGACCTACGCTACGTCACATCAACACAACATATACAAAGCAAAACAATACATACCGGTTCAGATAGATTGCTTACCGGTTTCAAGTCAAAACTTAACAGCTCACCCGGCTTCTTACTTACAAATAGTGTAAAAAACATAACCACGGTACCAGGAAACAAGATTCCTGTCATATGGGGCCAAGGCGCCAAAAATCAAGATTGCTGGCACATGGTACAGCTTGTTTACAAACAATCTGCATCGTATCCAAAATGACACCGGCTTCAATCCCACGAATAAAATTATCAGATCTGCATCGACTCCTCCTCACAATCAAAATACCAGATCCCGGCTCTGTCAACTCAACTCGTGACAACACCTCAAGCGAAAAATATTTGTCTAAAAAACTAAAAAAAGCTCGATTTTTGTATGAAAAACCTGTCCTCCTCGGCTGCGGAAGACTTTTATAAAAGCATTACGATTTGGACAGGTTTCACTTGTTTTTGCCGTGTATTTCTTATGGCGTTTTCCTCGAAAAATCAACTTATGTCTACAAGAGCAGCAAAACATCAACAAGACACACCTTCGAAATCGTATATGTCTTCTCTACTTGCACAACGTACACTAGCAATGTACCCTCCTGCTTCGACGACAATTTTACACCGAATATAAAAGAGCAAAAGAAATTATTTTTGTATGGGAAACCAGTCTATTGTCCACTCTTACTACTTATATATATATATATATATATATATATATATATATATATATATATATATATATATATATATATATATATATATATATATATATATATATATATATATATATATATATATATATATATATATATATGTATATATATATATATATATATATAGATATATAAAGAAATATGAATTTTCGGCAAAACGAGTTTAATACTAATGTTCTTCGAACATTAGTAAAAACGGTACGTGGCGGCAACGGGAGCTTGATGGCTCGTGAAGTAAGCGCTGGGTATCGAAAGATGGTGGCGATGCGTCGAGGTAGCGATTCGGGGCTGGGCTAGTAGACATAGAGCTGGAATAATTTTAATAGGGCTCATACACGATGCATGCAAGTTAAATTATTACTTCGAGAATTTACTAAAAAAAAAATGCTCCACGAGCTTTATTCAAGAAAATGTACAATGTAAGTGAACTTAATGCTAGTATCGATAATTACTTTTATTCGATATTTCTGCTGATGTAGCGTCTACCTTTGCTGCATTTGGTTCATCATGATCGATGCATTTTTACCTGGGCGCGTGTTTGCTGATTATGCGGGAACGTGTTGTTAACTCTTCCCCCTCTAAGTGCGATAGTCCGCTATCGTTAGAAGTACGGAAACTTAGGTTGCGTTTGATTTGCCAATGTGGATGGATAGCTGATTGTTGATGACATTGATGATGGGATAACTGTGACTTCTGTTTTAGGTGAGATCTATTCATGTGTTGTCTTTTGTGGTGGAAGGCTGTAGCTGGAGAGCTGCAGTAATTGTTTTTCTCCGAAGGACGGCTTTTCTCTGGAATTGACAAGACGTGAATCAGCGTGTCTTAAACTGCGTGTATGCGTCGTCGCGTTGTTTTTGATATGCCTTTGTGTTTTGTGTGTTGTCCCATTTTCTAAAAGTTGCGTAATTAAATAAAACGTGATTAAGGGGTTAGTCCACTGTTAAACTGCTCCAAATGAACTTTTTTTTTAAACAGCTACCAACAAAAAACTATTCACGATATCGATTTGAAATTTTACATACATCTTTATTGAAGCTAAGAGTTAACATTTTTAATAGAAAAAATAATTAGAAAACAAAATGGCGGCCGCCCCAATGGATCGCCGCAGCACCGCCGAAAAAAAAAGCAAATTGCGCCTCGTAAATTCCTGGACAAAATAAGCGTCTGTGAACAAATCACCAAAAAGATTTCATTAGTTTTTAGTATAAAGGACTGCACGGGCCTAAATTTAGAACAAAAAATTTTTTTTTGACGATCTGGGAAACATTTTTTCGATTAAAAAAATTTTTTTTATTAATTTTTTTGATTCAAAAGTATACCACATGTTTTTTAATCGCTTTAGGGCTCTAAATTTAGGCCCGTGCAGTCCTTTATACTCAAAACTAATGAAATATTTTTGATAACTTGTTCACTGATGCTTATTTTGTCCAGGAATTTACGAGGCGCAATTTGCTTTTTTTTTCCGGCGGTGCTGCGGCGATCCATTGGGGCGGCCGCCATTTTGTTTTCTAATAATTTTTTCTAATGAAAATGTTAACTCTTAACTTCAATAAAGATGCATGTAAAATTTCAAATCGATACCTTGAATAGTTTTTTGTTGGTAGCTGTTTAAAAAAAAAGTTCATTTGGAGCAGTTTAACAGTGGACTAACCCCTTAAGTGGAAAAATAAATAAAAAGTCGAACCCGATGGCCAGGTGCCGATAGGACAAGGCCAACCACGTTTCCTCGAAAGAGCAAATATCATTGGAAAAAAAAAATGAGGTGAGATCGCCGCTGATGAGATTTTGCGCTTCTGGAAACAAGTTTTCAGAATCAGGTTGGTTGATGTTATGGTTGCCAAGAAGGAAATTAGGCCATAGGTCGTGTACTGGTGAGCTTCGTTGTTTGATTTTAGCAATTCTATCTTCTCGGTGTTGTTGATTTTAATTTCGTCCAGCATTTCAAGGGAAAAATGATCCCCATATAATTTTCCTTCGGGTGTAGGCTGGAGTATTGCAGGCAGTGCGTTGAACGTTGATATCTCATGCGCTTCATAGCTTTTCCCATTTATTTTTATTGAAGTATTGTGAAATTTGATTAAGTACGTCCCGTTCAAATGGTGCGTGGATTCTTCTACTTCAAGTTGACCGCAGAACGCATTTAGTAGTAAGTTGCCAGGTGAAATCTCCTCGATGGTTGGAACTTGCAGACCGTTGATTCTGTTGCAGGTGAAGTTTGAGCTTTGCAGCAGTCTTGGCAAGCAGCTGGTTAAACTAATATCTACTACATCGGATTCTTTACAAATGAATAAACTTTTATAACATTTACAACTATTAGTTTTTATACCATAGAATTTTTCTTTATTTTTTAATATTTTCTCAAAAAGGTTTTTCTGTTATTACGTTTCTTTTTTTAATTGGCTTAACTAGAAGAGTTTCGTATGCTTCCTGTCTTGTAATCGGAATATTGATTATATAAAGTATGATTTCATGATTACTGATAATTTTTATGTCAGCTAATTCTGGGGCTTCTTCTACAGTCGAAAAGAGTAATAAATCTTTGTTCAACGTATCGGTAGCTAAATTTATTTCTTTTTTTGATAGAATGAGGGAGTTGATGACTCCCATTTTTGCCCAATGTATGGCGTAGGTAATGTTTTTCAATTCCTCTTTAACAATTTTCATTTTGTATTTTAATTCGGAAAAATTATTATTTTTTTTCTTCATTTAATATTTTTTGTATGTCATTCGTTACCTTCGTAATCTTGTTAATTCGTTGGCTATACAATTCGTTTATTACAACTTGTTTATTACTATTACTTAGAACGTTGTTTATCTTTTTTTATCGTCACTAGGTCTTCGTGATCAGGGCTTCCGGCTATCCATTTCCATGCCGAGCCTAGAAAATTTAGTGATCTTTTCGCCTTCCGAGGTTCTAGGTTATGGATTAAAGTCTCAATTTGGTGGAATTTATGCATCAAATATCGTGAGAGTGGATTATGTTGGATTATTGATAGATTCAGAATGGGGTGAACGTCGGTAATAAATCGTTCGTACTGGTCTAAGTCTATAATGTAAATTATTTTAAAGTTTCCGTCCTCTATCTTTGTCTGTCCCAGATAGAAAGATATAATTTGCGAGTTGGTATAGTCCAAAATTTGTACGTTTGCGTTGATCGCGTGGGCGATGAACCTAAAAGAAGTTAATTTCGAATTTTATCTTTATGTATTATTTTGCCAGATTCAGTTAGTATAGTCGTATTTCTGTTCTCCCTAACAACTTCCTGTCGGTATCTAGGGTTTTTTTTTGTTCCGATTCGTTTGTTCTGCCTGACGTAAATAACCTGTCCTGTATCGTAAGTCTTTATAGGTTGCCGATTTTTATTGTGGTTGATCATGTCGGTCATTTGTTTGCGTTTGATCTGCTCTGTATTACTGAGGCGCGCATTCTCTAATTCTTCAGGGGTGATATTTGGAATTCGGCCGAGGTCAAGCTCTACTGGTTTCTTACCTGTAGTCGAGGGAATTGTGAAATTGTACTCTTGTACTGCACGTTCGAGGAGTTCTTCGAAGGGTCTAAAGGTAGGTATCCATATGTTGCATTTCTTCCGCATCGTATCCCTGTTGCGTATCATTCACTAAACGGATACGGTGTCCACACTACTCAATATTCCATGTATCATCAATACGATCCGTTGCAAAAAGCTCGATACGCAGCAGCAACACTGTTATTCACGAATCTATAGTGTACAACGCAACGTGTCCACACATGACTCCACTTAGTATCGTATCATTCCTTGCACAAAATGTGATATCGTCGATATACTTCAATAAATTGAAGAATGTTTTCTTTATTCCACTCCATTATCTATGCACTGCACTACAATATTGACAAGTTAACGACTCAAATGTCAAATCATGCAACGCGACTTGTGCAACGCAAGTTGTCCAAATATGATTCGAGAGCGCATCGTTTCATTCCTTTGATGCGACGGCAAGAAACCGCCAAATGACCGATCGAGTTCGTTGCGTTTCTTTGTATCAAATTTTGATACGCAACGAAGATACGTTTGTCGTATCCACTGATACGCAACGGTGATACGATACGCGAAAATGATACATATGGATACATACCTTAAGAGGTCCGTCGCGTTTCAGGCATCTCATGATCTCTATGAGAGAATTGAATTTTGAATTGAAAAATATTTTATTTTAAATTAACGGTACATTCTTAGCCTAACTTAAAGTTTAATTAACAAGAAAACTTACAATCTAGCAGGCTATACTATTTTAGCCTGCTGGCTCTGGTTGGTTTTTTTTGTTTTTATTTTTTTTCGGCTCACATTTTATATTCTTACACTCTAATTGTATCACCCAGCCTGTACAGCAGCTGGTATTGCCCTAGCAATGATTTTCTTAAAAACTACCTTACGCTAAAATACGATCTAACTTATACCTAATTATAACTAACTTAGCCTAATTAGACCTAAATCTTAGCCTAGGTCTTAAATCTAGCCCCTTCTATTCGTCGGGTGGCCTGTATAGGTGAACAGCGCATCCGTGAGCCACCGCTGCACTGCTATCTTCGCGGGACGCATAAATGTTTCATCAGAACCACCTGTACGCCCTAGTGACCGAATCAGTCTGTTCTCATGTCCGTTTGTTTGTCTGTAGAATCGTGCCGTCAATTCTACACCACGGTCCCTAAGTGGCTTCAATCCTGACTCCTGATATAGGAGAAGGTTCTTCGGCCACTTTTTAGTTACCGGGTTGTAGAACCTGCCAGTGCAGAAGCGGAGGATTCTTCTTTCGAACATCTCCGCTTCGGCCATGACAGTCTTTGAGCAGGTAATCCAGGATGGGGATGCATCAGTCAGGATGGGTCGGATGAGGGTTTGATAGCAAATGGATTTACTTTTGGTGGTCATGCCCATCTTTTTGGCGAAAAGAGGTCAGATGCGTTGAAATGCGGATTTGGCAGCTTTGATTTTTCGCCGCACAAAGGGATTAAACTTTAAAAATTCCTGGAAATTGATTCCGACGTACTTTAGAGATGAACTAGGAGTAATCTTAGATGTTCCGAACGAGACAGCGAGTTTTTTAGCCTTGTTGCGGATAGTTTGAGATCCCCGATACTTGGAAGGATTGCGAAATACACATAGCTGAGTCTGACTGTTGTTTGGTTTGATGTCCCATTCGTCAAAGTAAAGACTTAGTTCTACCAAGTAGTACTCCAGGCTCCTCGCTGCTTTGAGCGGGTCTTGGCTCGACGCAAATAAGAGCGTGTCATCGGCATATTGGAGGATTTGAACTTGGGGCTGGCCCACTGGAATAGGTAGATCAGCGGTGAATATGCTATAAAGAACTGGTCCAGTGACAGAACCTTGTGGCACTCCTGATGTCACAAGCTCTATGAGAGAATCTGCTCCATTAACGCTGACATAGTATTGTCTGTTGATAAGAAAGCTTGCGGCGAGTCTTATTACCTCTTTTGGGAATCCAAACTTGATCAACTTAAATAGAAGGCCTTCGTGCCAAACGGAATCGAAAGCCTTCTCGATATCTAAAGCACACACTACTGTCGGAATGTTTCGCTCATTCAAGTGAGACACAATTTGATCATGCAAGTACGAGATGGCGTGCTGAATTCCGTGCCTGCGCCTAAAGCCAAACTGGTGGTTAGGTATTACCTGTGTGAGCTCACAGTGGTTTTTAATTATTTCCATCCACATTCTCTCAAAAAGCTTTCCCAAATTAGGAAGCAAGGAAATTGGACGGAAATTGCTGGCCTCTTTACTTTTGCCCTTCTTATGAATGGGAACAATCTTTGCTACTTTCCATGTGTTCGGAAAGTAGCCATTGTTCAGGGCGTTGTTGAAAATAATGGCAATAATTCGGAGCATAGAGATCGGTAGATGTTTAATAATGAAATTAGACATTCCATCATGCCCAGAAGACTTCTTGCTCTTTATACTGCGCAGCAGTTGCACCAAGTATTCACTATTGGCAAAGTGAAACCGGTCATCTGCATTTTGCGGATCATCCGACGGGTTTTCAGAAGAAAATGTGGCCAAAGGCTTATTATGTGTATTGCGGAAGCGATTAACTTCCTCTTTTACTATTTGGCTGTTATGAGCAGAACTGTCGGGCGGAACGGCATTCAGCTGCGATTGGAATGTCGATGCAAATAACTCTGCTTGACGGTCAGGGTTGCGTACAGCGACATTTTCAATCGTTACCACCATCTCCTGGCGTTTGTATTTGCCAGAAAGCAGATTGATTTCTTGAAACATGTCGGGGCCTGCACAAGGCACTCACTGCGAAATTTACCAACCATCTCAGCAATTATTTTGCTAAGACAGTTGATACTCGAAAGTAGTGACTTGTACGACGGGTGATCTCTCCCATGCCTATAAAAAATCCGCTTTAACTTGCAGCGCCAAATATGTCTCACTTTCATGTGCTTAACGATTTCCGGCGGTAGTGTGTGATCCTGATATTTGTTAAGTGTGATCAAGCGTGTATTGTGGACAACGGTTTCGTTTATGACGCCATTGACGGACTCTATTAGATTATCAATCTCACGGTTTGTTAAGTTTGCCGTCACAGAAACCTCAAGATTTCCTACTGCAACGTCTATGTCACGCTGAAATTTTCCCCAATCGGTGTTTTTAAAAGATCTTATTGTCTTTGGGGGTCTTTCCATGAAGCTGAAGAAGGAGCTTCACGGCAAAGTGATCAGACATACCATCTTGCGTCCAGCAGTGTGGTAGATCAATACTGCTGGACAGGTCATCTAACAGGAGAAAGAAGTCTATGGTTGAGTTACTGCTTGGTCTGGTTGGTGAGTTCGGAGCAACTACTTGCAAGGGAATAAGAGGACTGCTTGGTTGCAGCCATTCGAACAACACCCTGCCGTTTCCATTTGTTACGGAATCTCCCCATTGTGGATGTCTCGAGTTCAAATCGCCACCGATAAGCGAGTATTTATATTGAGATATGATTGAGTTAATGACTCCGAAATCATGCAACAGACTTAACTTGGACGAACTACATCGAACGTACAGAGATGCTGCGAGGATTGGCCTATGGTCCGTTGTTTTGACTACAGCTGCAGCAAACACACAGCACTTCAGATCGGGGACCGCGACAGGTTCCATGTCCAGATTACTCCTAACCAGTAGTGCTGAACCTCAATTTTGGTGGTCGAAGACGGTGGTAAATCCTCTAAAGCTGACTCTGTGGGATTCTGAGAGTCTGGTGTCTGTTATAAACGCAATTTCTGATTTCAACGCAACAAGGAGGTGTTGAGCAGACGCTTTTTGCGCCATCGAGATGAGCAAAGTGCTATTGAAAGTGGCCACGTCAACCAACTTATTTAAAAAGGGTAGTTAGCAGCTTGAGAGTGGCAACCAGCCCCGCGGCATCAGATCCAGCTGACAATACTTGGCTGATAAAGTCATTTATCAGTCCAAGCAGGAGATAATCCCTGTGAGGTTGGAGCTCGCTGAGCAACAGAGCTCGGGGAAGCGTTACCTCCTACTGCCTGTGCGTAGGAGATACCACTTCGGCTGTAGTTCGAGACGTTCTGCGTCACAAACTGCTGACGTTCCTTTCGGGCCTGGTCGCGGCGAATATTCTTCGCTTCGATCCTAGCTACCATTTGCTTATATGCCGGGCATCCACGATAGTTGGCTGGGTGACCATCAAGACCACAGTTGACGCATGCAGGCTGTACGTCGGCTACTTTTGGGCATTCACCACGTGTGTGACTTTCCAGGCACTTCACGCAGCGTTGAACGATGGTGCAATTGCTTGCCACATGTCCGAAGTTTTGGCAGTTGTAACACTGCAACCTCTCCTTATTTCTTACTTTTTCCCACACCACTTTTTGCCAGAGAATGGACTGTATTTTAAATACAGCAACTAGCTCCTGGGAAGGCTCAAACTGCGCTAGAAAAAGCCCGGACTGGGGTCTAAAGTTTTCGGCCCCAACAGATTTCCTCAGTTCCCGGTCCTTGCGGGTGAGAAAATGCGTTATGGACTTTAATTTTAGATCAGTGTGTTGCGCCACTAGCTCGTTGTGGATATCCGCTGGTTCAATGCCCCTATGTAGGCCACGGATGAAGAGGGACTTGATTCTTTCTGAGGCTGCAGTATAAGTAGTCGCAAACTGACCACTGCTCTTGATGTGTTCGAAGACTTTTTTATGGTCTTCTAAAGAGGAACATAGGACGAGCGATTTGTCACTCGAAATATTTTTTATAAGCGGTACAATACCAAGTACCTTCATTTCATAGATGAATTTGGAAACATTCAACTTATATGCCGCAATGGGAGGGATTTTTACGGTCTTTTAAGTCGGGATTGTCTTATGTGTAGTCTGCGTATTTCTTTCTTGCGTTATATTGGAAAGAGTTTCCTGCTCGTTTGTTCATTTCTTTTTCTTGTTTATTACCAGGTTAAATTCCTGGTCATGGACGATGGTTGTTGTGCATTATAACTCACCGGTTGGGGCTCCATAAGAAATGCCATCTGCCGTTTCAGGTCCAGGAGCTATTTTCGAAGCGTTTGGTTCTCTTTCTCAAGAGCGATAATTTCATCCGAAATTAACTGGCTCGTTAACATCTGAAACTTCTACGGAGTTCGCAGACTTGGTCTTCTTCCGTTTTCTCCCCATTGGGGACTTTTTTCTTGCACTTTTTACTATAAACCTGGCTGGCACTATTCCAAGTTCACTATCGATATCACGTTCACTTTATCACTACGATAATTTCCGCCATTAAAAGTCGCAGTCAAACTGCGTTTGTGCTTCTATATAGCTAGGTGACCTTTAACGGAACTTTCGGATTCACTGCGAAAACAAGACTGCTCTCGCCAAGATCACGATGAGAACTCTGATCTCTATGAGAGTGGAGTGCCAGCGTTCAATTTGACAGTTGACCTCACTTTTGTACGGAGGAGTTCGAAAGAGCTTAATTTTAAGTTCGTCCTCTATCATAGACTCTAAGGATGCGGATCTAAGTGCACCTTCGTTATCGATTACCACCATTTCGGGGATACAGTAAAAAAATAGTATATCTTGTAGGGGACGTCTGACGTCCTCAGCGGATTTTGTTGGTATAACTTTGGCTTGAACAAATTTTGTGAATTTATCTATTGCTGTGAGTACGCGTTTTTTCTCCGTCATGAATATGTCGATGTGAACAATATGTCCAGGATATTTTGGAATGGGTGCCGGTTCTAGGAATGGTTTGTTCGGGTGTCTGTCATATTTGTTTTCTTTGCATATGGTACAAACTTTAACCAGTTGTCTAATTTTGGAGGACATTTTCGGAAAATAAAAATTCTCTAATATTTGTTTACTGTTTTCTTCCGCGTTACGGTGTGCTCTTTTGTGAGTTCGAAGGATTCGTTCTTCTTGTTCTGCCTCGTTGGGAATGTCTTCTACCAGTTTTTGTGTAAAGCAAATTCTGTAGTCTTTAAAGTGATGGGATAAATAGTTTGGATGAGGCCCATAGTAGGTTCGTCAGTGAGGAGTCCATTTGTAAGATGTGGATTTAAATACCTTTTAAAAATGTTGATTATGTCGTGCTCGGAATAGTTTCTTTGAATAATGATGTGCCTGGTGTAGTTTTCAAAGGGGTTTACAATTTGATAACTGTTTTCTTCTCCGATTTTAAGAAGGAGTTGATTTTTAAATACGTTAACTGGTGATTCGACAGAAGGAATAAGGTTTTGTGCCGAACTATCGTCACTATGTTCTATAGGTGTCATGGAATTTATTTCGTCTGTATTGTGTGTCAGAGTAGTTGGTTCTTTGATTTCTTTAGAGGGTCTAGAAAGAAAATCGGTGACGACATTCGCTTTACCTGGTTTATAACGTAACTCATAATCATATTCTTCGAGAATGGCTTTCCAACGTTTGAGTTTACTATTTGTGTTTTTCGAACTGAGGTCGTATGTAAGGGGTTGATGGTCGGTGAAAATTCGTACATGATTGGAGCCGTAAAGATAATTTCGAAGGGAAAGTAATGACCAAATAATTGCTAACATCTCTTTTTCATTCGTTGCGTAGTTTTCCTCAGTTTTACTGAGGGTTCTGGACAAGAATGAAATAGGCTTGTTATCTTGAGATAAGACAGCACTGATCGCGTAATTGGAAGCATCGGTTGTTAGCTCGAATGGCTTAGTGAAGTCTGGATGAGAAAGTACAACATCATGTGATATGAGAATATTTTTGAGCTTTTCATAAGCTACAGTTGCTTCTTTATCGGGAGAGATTGGTTTGTTTTTGGATGAGTTTTTTGATACTCGTCCATCGTCCTCTCTTAAAAGGGATGTCAGGGGCTTGGCGACTTTTGCATAATCTTTAATAAATCGTCGATAGTACCCTGACATGACTAGAAAAGAACATAAGTCTTTAAGTGTTTTGGGAAGCGGGAATGAAGCGATTGCTTCAACTTTCTTGGGGTTTGTTTTGATGCCATCTACGCTGACTATAAACTCTAAGAATTAAACTTATTTTTTTAGGAATTCGCATTTGTCCAAATTAATTTTCATATTGGCATCTTTCAGGGTTTTAAGAACTATGTCTAGATTTTCAAAATGATCTTTTTCAGTCTTACCGAAGACTATTATGTCACCTATATAAATGCGGCAGCGTTTTCCGATGTGTTCTCGAAGGATATCGTCTAGTGCCCTTTAAAATATTACTGGGCCGTTTTTTAAGCCAAATGGAAGGCGAACGAACTCATATTTGCCATTATTGATGGCGAAAGCGGTTTTCTCGATGTCGCGCTCTCTTAAGGGAATTTGATGAAATCTGCTTTTTAGGTCGATGATTGAAAAATACTGATTTTCACCAAGGTTGGAGAGGACATCATTAATGTCGGGAATAGGATAGGCATCGGTTACTGTGATGGAGTTCAATTTCCGGTAGTCGATTACCATTCGAAATTTTTTTTCTCCTGATGCATCCGGTTTTTTCTTTACTATCCAGACTGGTGCATTATAAGGGGACTTGGAAGGACGTATAATATTCACCCGTATTGTGAGTGTCGAGTCGATTGCTAGTCGATATTCGACGAAGCTGTCGAGTCGATGGCGTTTTGGTATTGCGAGAGTCGATCGAAACGACTTATAAGTACTGCCATATCGAAATCGAGGAAAAAGCTTGAATTAAGTGCTATTGTGAACGAAATTGCCAATTTGAAGAACTTTAGCATCCGCCAACTGTCAAGTGAAACTTTTTTAAAACCAATCTGTTATTTTTTTGGAAAGTTTGTGAAATGAATTGTTTTGATTTATTTTTTGACGACGAATAATGCAATCTTTGCGGTAGAACTTAGTATAGCAATGCAAAAAATAGTAACAATTAATTTTTATTTTTTCAATAAACAGTAAATAAACAGTTGAATTTTTATTAAACGCTAAGAAAACATTTTAATTTTTACTAAAGAATAAATTAACGTTTTCATGCATTTAGTACCAAATCTGTGGATGATTTAAAATGTTGGATGATTTAAATTGTTTGGCGTTTGCTATTTTCACCCTTTAATAATTATTTTATAAGCGACTGAATATTCCAAAAAAATAACCTACATTTTGCATCCATATACCATATCCGACTACCTGTCAATGTAACGTCGCGAAGCAAATTGCAATCGACAAAACTGTCGATATTATCGATATCGACTCGACACTCACAATAGCATATCTGTCGATATGCAGTCGATGTCGATATAATCGACATCGACTCGACACTCATAATATGGGTAATTGTCGTTTAAAAGTTGTTGAATTTCTTTTTCGACTTCGTCCTTCAGCGCCATTGGATACGGGTAAGATCTTGCATAGACTGGTTCGTTGGTTGTCGTACGAATTTCCCCTTTTACAGTTGTTATGTAGGTCAGGCTTCTGTTTGGCTCTGATGCTAGGTTAGGGTATTTTTCGAGAATATGTTTCAGGGTTTTAATTTGTGATTCGGTCATATGATTGGTTCTTAGATTTAGGTGATTCACGGTCTGGGAAATTTGTTGTTTAAGGGGAATCTAGATATTCCCTTTGATCGTCATAAAATTATTGTTGGTGTGAATAACTGCTTGGGGGTTTTTTAAGCTGTCATTCCCAATTATTCCTGCAAATGTTTTTAATGGTGGTAGGATGAAGAATTTTAATTTTTCGATATTGGGTCCAAATAAAGGAATAAAGGCATGGTGTGTTATATTGATTGATCCGCAACAGAATTTACGTTAAAGGATTTTTCATTTTTTATGGGATATCGTATGAATCGTGGCTGAATGTAATTTTTGTTCGAGCCGGTGTCAATAAGGAATTCGAGACTTTCTCCACTCTTTGCGGTGTATTCCATGTATGGAAGCGAAGTGCTCAACAATCTAAAAAATGGACGTTGTCCTGTTCGTTTTCAGTATTCTGGTCAGGGGTGTCTGTAGTTGTATTATTATTATCGTTTTCGGTAAGTGGGTTTTCGTAGGTATTTAGTTCGTCGTAGTTATAATATTGTTCGTATTGTTTGTATTGTTCGCTGTCGTAATTTTCTTCAGGAGCAGTGGTAGTCTGCTCCAAATTGAATATCCTCTGCTGTTTGTTAGGTATGTGGGCCATTTGAGATGTTGGCCGTTTTTGGGCTGTGTGTTTTGTTGATTTTGGGGTCGGTTTTGGTAGTTTATGGCTCTTGACCTGATTGACTGATCAATGTCCATCGGCTCATATTGCCTGGGCTTTGGTGGTAATTGCCTGAAGTTTGGATTGGGTGCAAATGGTCAATGGTTTGGAAAAAATGGATTAGGTTGTGGAGGATATCGATAAAATTGTGGGGTCTGAGGAAAGCTAGGGTTGTGTAGTAATTCAGGGAGTAAATCTCTTCTTGTGATGTGGCCTTGTAAGGGTGAATTATTCCTTTTAGGCGGCAGTGGTGGTGGTACATTTGGGTGATTCCTTCTGATTGTGTTATGTGAGCTTAATGCGTGCTGAGCTCTGTAGTCTACATTTTGCAATTTAAGGCAAAGATGTAGAGCTTGCGGGAGATCAACAGGTTCTCGAATACTTAAGAGACGAGGAAGATCACCTTTGAGACCACGCACGAACGTATCTAATGTGTCAGGCAGTTGAAAAGTGCACAAGTGAAGTTTTGCTAGTGAAGTTTTTGAACCTTTTGCAATTAAATACTATGAATTGTGACTCCTGTAGCAATAAATTGGGCCAAGCTGAAAAAATAGGCTGCACCACATGTCCACGCATTTACCATCACTTGTGTGTCGGAATCGCTGTGGAAAATTTCAAAAAACAATAGCAGGCTACCAAAGCTAGTTGGAAGTGTCCGCACTGTAAAATAGCGGGAACCAAACGAGGTGACAGTGCGAATACGCCAACACGAAACATCCGAAACCAGACTGTAACCAACATACCGCAAGCGATTGAAACGAGTGTCCAGACAATAGAAAACTACAGCCTTAGTGATCAAACAATATCCAAATTAGCGGAAAAACTAAAAATGCAGCTAAACATTCATGAAGTCACCAAATCAATACAGCTCATGTCTGACAAGTTCGATGAATGCAGCGGCAAAGTTGATCAGTTGTTGCAGCAGCTTCAAGCGCTTAAATGTGAGAATGATTCTCTTAAGCGGCAAGTCCAGAAACTTGTTACACAAAACGAGACTCTACAACACCAAATGAGGCGAAACAATGTTGTAATCAATGGCATTAAAGTTACGCCAAGAGAAAGTGTGAGCGCAATAGCTTGGAGTGTTTCCAAATGCATTGGACAGGAGGCCTCTGAAAACGATATAAGCAACGCTTATCGAGTCAAATAGGTTAATCACAATACAGCGTTTTTCGCTGCGGGAAGTGCTGTCAAAAAATTAGAATGCACTGTTTTGTATGGAAACGCGCACAATGGCTGCGGCGAAATTTGCGGCAGCGGCGAAATTTGCCAAACTTCTAATTTTGCCGCAACGCAGCAGTGATGCCAACCGAGTTATGGCAGTTTAGCGGAATAAGGTTGGCGCCTTGATTGGCGCAATGCCAATGAATGTAGGCTGCCATTTTAATTTGGTTTGTTGCTTGAGTCGGTTGGTGGTGAATTCCACATGAAATTTGCAAATGTGGCGTTTATTAGTGAATAATTTTTTGTAATTTTCATTTTAAAATTCGTTTGTTCGGTTCCGTGATTTTTATTATTCTAGTTGGTTATATGTCGGTTGCTTAATTTTTTCCATTTTCGGTTATTTTCAATATGTCGTTCGAAGAACGCTTGATAGCACTTGTCCGCGAAGGGCCCATATTGTATGACTTAAGTCATAAAAGCTTCAAAAGGACGGACATAAAAGATAAATTGTGGGAAAATATAGCCCAAGAATTAAATTCAACAAGTAAGTTATGAACTAAATTGTGTATTTATTTTGCTTGAAAATATTTTTTAGGTGACAAATGTAGAGGCCGGTGGAGGAATTTACGAGACTCATATCGAAAATTTGATAAAGCACAAAATTTGCCCTCTGGGTCTGGTGGGTGTGACAAAAAGGTATGGAAATATTTCGATAACATGTCATTTCTGAAACATGTTCAACAATCACGAAGGTAAATCGAATTAAATTTTAATATATATTATATAAAAACTTGATAATTTTTTCAGAACGATTGGTAATTATGAAGGAAAGGAGCCTCCAATTAACGAAGCAGCAAGAATTTCCAATGCAACCGCGACCACCTCGGATGTAGCCACCGTTGTTTCCCCGGATCTAGCATTTTTACAATTTATAGAAGTAGATGAGCCGGAAGGCGCAGTGGAAGACGTTCCGGAGGCCTTAGCTGCATCGCAATCAGCGACATTAGCTACATCGCAATCAGCGACCTTAACTCCATCGCAATCAGCGACCTTCACTCCATCACAAGCAGTGCTGAGGCCACAAAATACACAACGAAGAAGAAGACGACGTGTCGATAGCTGCTCGGAGCACGATTTTTCGTCATTTATGACCAGTGCGCAAAATGCACTCGATAAGGTGTGCGCCGCAGATGACGAAACCAATACAATTAAAGTGTTCCACCTGTTGGCGAAGAAGATGCAAGAGGCAAATATGCCTCCAAACATGGTAGCCGATGTCGAGAATCGCATATCTGCCATCGTCTACGAGGCTATAGCTAAGCATTTAGTGAATAATGTATAATATAATTTTTTTAATTAGTTAATCTGATTTGTTAGTACTTAGGGCCTTTCCGAATTGTCGTCTTCACCTTGGTCTTGAGCTTGTTATAACAGAATGTGACGTCACATCAAGTTTAGCTTGTCCGAATAGTTTGTCTTCGGCTTGATATTTCTCCCCTGTATAACAGTTCATGATAGTCTCATCTCGTTGTTTAGACGTCATGATACCATGTTTGATTTATATATTTACAAATTACAATTATGCAAGAAAATCTAAACTTACAATCAAAACGGTTATTGTGCATGTGAGCCCAGACTTGCCATTCGACGAGCACTTCGCGTGGTAAAGCAGGAACGATAATGCAATCGATTATTGCATTTGTCGTACAACGTTCCCATTGTTGTGAAGCAGATTCGTAGCTGACCGTTGGCATTCATTCTTTTCGTTATGCGTGCAATATGTCTCAAAGCTAATTTACATTGGGGTAGTCTTCCACCCTCAATCAGTTTCATGCTGACAGGTACAAGAGCACAGTCTTTCATTCGCCATCTTTGCTTAAATGTCATAACAAGGCAAGACAGAGAATCCGGACAGTCTATCTTGATCTCCTATAACTGTTATAATAGGTCAGCTAAAACGCTGACGTCATAATCTGTTATACGGAGATCAAGACCAAGTCGGAGACACGAATTCGGAAAGGCCCTTAATGTAAGGTGTTGAAAAAAGTGCAAATTTTATCGAAATATTGTCAATTTTGTTTGAAATGAAAATTCATTTATATTTTATGATAAAAGTTATTTTAAAATTATATATTAATTTGTTCATTTCAAACCCAGGACCAGAAGGAAAAAAAAAGTAAGTGCAAATTCATATTTGCTGGAGTATATATGCCTGGAAAAGTACGTAATATTCTCTGGTAATTCAGACTCGAATCTGTAACGATATCGTCGGTGATTTCATTTGCCCTGCATTTACCACTTGCATCTTTAATTAAAATCACAATAGTATTAATGTGTTTAAGAATAATTTTACTATCGACATGAATGTTTTTCATTCCGCCGAAAATCAATGTGTAATTGTGTGATCATTTAAGCAAACACGTAAGACATAACTGCTAATAAAATAATAAAGTTCACTGTACAATAAATCCACTGGAGCTGCAAATGGCATGCAATTTAAAATTGACGAATCAGTGGTGCAAAAGGCAGCAGTTTAAAACTGCATGTGTTTATGGCAAGTAATTACTATTTATTAGTAATAATTTTTTGAATTTAATACCTTTATTTTTAAGTGAAAAAGTTTAAGCAATTCCTTTATCATAATTTTATTTCCAACAACCAAAAAAACATATATTTACATTGCAATTTATTTATTTTAATCGTGTCTTCGAACATACTCCGCTAACTCATCTCTCAGAGTAAATGCCTGCGACGTAGCCCTTTTAGCACGAAATATCCTTGTAGAATTAAGTTCTGTGCCATCTTCTCGCCAGCGCCCAGGCATCCATTCATCATCTTCCTCCCGGTCTACTAATTGCTTGAAAATAGCCGCTTGCCCGATCGAACATTAAAAAATTGTGCAGCACTATAGTCGCCAACACAATTTTGTCAGCATTTTTTGGTGCACAGTGCAAATCGTTGAGCAGAACTCTCCATCTATTGGCCAAAATGCCGAAAGAGTTTTCGATGAGCACTCGTGCTTTAGACAGCCTTCGATTGAAATTATATTTTAATTGAGGCAAGTTTCGACCCGGGTAGGGGCGCATTAAATTTTTTTTCAATGGGAACGCCGCATCACCTACGAAATAGTACGGAAAGGCTGCGTTTTCGAATGGCAGATTTTGTGGGTACGGTACACCGAAGGATCCATTTAAAATGTCTCGTCCAAAAGAGCTTCGCACGAAAACCCCTCCATCGCTTTGGCTCCCTACCGCACCCACATCGACGAGGGTGAAACAATAGTTTGTGTCACACGCCGCCAGTAACACAATACTATACCTTTTTTTATAACTGTAATATAGTGCTCCGCTACGTCTTGGGCATTTGACGGTAATATGCTTACCATCAATTACCCCTATGCAATTTGGCATTCTTGTCATGGCCCTGAAATTTTCACCAATTTCTGTCCACTCACTGCGATTTGGGGGAGCAACATATATACCATTTAACTCCTCCCAAATCGCGTCGCATGTCGAATAGATAATTTGCCGTACCGTTGTTGCACCCATCTTAAAACTCCACGCTAAAATTTGTGGACTACACCCATGGGCTAAATAAATGAAAGTATGAATTTATTTATTTACATGTGATGATATGGTGTATGGATTATACTTACATCAATGTTATTGCCAGTCGAACTTCTGGTGCGATCGGCTTCCCCAAAGAGTTCCTCTCCAGGCGTCGTTTGATGAGAGTTAACAGCAAATCGAACTTCGCAGCAGACATCCTCGTCATCTCCTGGAAGTGGTCGGGGTCGTTTGCTTTTACTTGAGTAAACGAAGTTGCAAAAAAACCGTCCGTATCGCGAGAGCGATTCACGGGTAGCACCCACCACCTTCTTCTATTTGTAATTTTTTATGAAAACTGTATACTAAATACACTAAATGCACAATGTTCATTATTGTCATCACTTGTTTTATTTGCCTCATGCTTCCTATAAATGTCCTCACTATTCAAATCACTCTATACAAATCACGTGTCGCTCAAAGACTGACAATAGAAAAGATTTTATCCAGGAGAGGAAGCTTTGGTCTCTACATGAGAGCCTATCCTTTTTGATCTGGTTTCACAAAAAAAAAATGGAGGCCAATCTTTGATTATTCAGAAATTGTTTTTGGGTTTTTGTTTTTACAATATGATATGCTTGCAGTTTGTTTTAACGTGAAAGTTACAAAATTTTGGTAGAAAGGATTTAGTTGGACAAATTTAAGAATGAAATTGTTAAATGAATTCGAAAATATATGCAGAACTGTGATATTTTATGAATATTTATTTCACATTATCCAACTTATAATAATTAACAAAAATAAAGGCGGAAGGTGCACAAGTTTACAAGTAATAAATATAAATTTCACAACATAAAATTATTTCTCATCTTACTAGCATCATTTATAACTGACGAGAAGAACGAATTAATTTTAAACAAGGGCAATTTAATCTATAAATAAACAGTTAATCAGACAATACAAAAAGCTTATGATTGGAGTGGAATCATTTCTTATTTTCAATGCCTTATCGTTTTTCGTACCATGATGCTATGTAATAATTCGAAATTTGACGCCATTGTGAGTGACTTCTCACACTCCCACCATATTGCTGTCCACTACCACTGAAGCACGCTAGTTGTACCGTTGCTCATAACTCACCACTACTAGCAAAAGGCACCAATACATAGTAAGACCGCGAGGAACCGGGTTGATAGATTTGTATGGCCGCAAATGAGGAAAAACACAAGACCAAATGCTTCAATGAACTTTAACGTTTACATACTTATCTTCGTATACTTGAATGCTAACTTTATACATCTGCAGAAATATCTGTAAAAATATAGTTTGAAGTATAAAGTTCAGCGAAAACACTTACGGGCATACCAATCTACCAAACAGAGCGAAACTGGCCTTCCTACGTATTAGTAGCTTTTCACAACAGTCCGGCGTATATAAGTGATGATAGGAAATAACTACAAATTATAGTACATAAACATTTAGAATAGGCATTATCAATTATGTTTTCTGGTTACTATGATGTTGCGAATCTCAAATGGGAATACTGTTTTATATAGTTTGTAACAAAAATATTTCATTTGTTTCTTTGATGTCGTTGATTATGACCAGGAAATACCCGCAGTGATGTCAACTGGTCCAATTAAATGTATAAAACCAATTGAACACATGCGGCACATTTCCAATCAGGTTGTTTCGTCTGTATCCCTAACAGAATTTTCAAAATATGTAAATATATATATAAAATATTTATTTAATTTAAATTAAATTTAATTTCAACTCTAAGTTACATTTAATTCACTAATTAAATCACAAAGTAGTATTTAAGTTTTCCGAAATACAGTACAGCTCAGTTCTATACACTGAACACTGACCAACTTTATGCGAGATCCCAACTGAAATGTTCAACGTATCCTAAACTTTCTATGTTGCGAAATTTACACAATACAGTTTCTATTTGTTTATAAGCGATTGTGATGTAAGGAGTCGTTGACAATTGTAACTGGCTACAATTTTAGCTCCTCGAGCCAGAAAACAAATTTAGACCACTATTTACTTTTGCTTTGGCGAACCTGTCGCCGCTACGCTGAGTCAAGAGAGTCTTAGATTTATTTTGAAAAGAAGAAAGAAAAACTATTCTTTTCCAAATCTGGTCGCCGCTTTGTCTTTGGTTTACCAGCAAAGAATGTCCTTTATTGTTAATCATTTGAGCTTTTATATCAATAATAGTACAGTTATAACAAATTCAAAAATCTGCGCGAATCAAAAATAATTTAATATAGTTCAGAGGTTTTACCACTGCGTGCAGTTAGGGCGCTCTAGTCGCTATGTGTGTTTCTGACATTTGAACAAGTGTCGAAACGTCAGTTTTGTTTTCAGTGTACACAACACTATTCCTCAAAACAAAGTTCTATGGATGTACGCAATGAGAATTTCGCAAAATCACATTACAATTCAGCCCGTTTATACGACGCGATATTTAGGATGATCCCGAATCGGGGTTAAATCAGGATCTCGCATGAACTAAGTCCCTTTGTACAATAACAACCATGTGAAAACTGACCTATTACCAAAAAATTGCCAGATTATTTACAACAAATTTAAAGTCATCATACTGCAGCTGGTTGGCAGAAACGTGCAGTAACATAAATTTAAATAGGTTTTTCACACAATACACTGGAAGCTATAGATATTGCTACTGAAAACGAACTACCACGTTACATACATATATCTGTACATACCGCGTTCATTCAAATACTTTAATGTGGGTATTGGAACTGATCATTCATTTCCACGTAACATACCAATGTAGATATCGCGTTTATTTCCGCAAGAGCAGCATAAGTCATGCAAATTCAAACGTGCAATTGGTAAACTTCTTTCAGTATTTGACATCAATGGACTTATTCCGACAATTCCATCTGAAATAGTTAAATAGGGATGTAATTAAAAATTAATTCCCACTTTACATACCTATGTAGATACCGCGTTTATTTCCAAACGGGGAGCAGAAACTATGCAAATTCAAATATGCAATTAATATACTTAATGCATTATTTTGCATAAATGGACTTACATTTGCACAATTCTATGTGATATACTTAAAAATTGATGGCAAACCGTCACTTCAACTGTCATTCGTCAGTGTATTGACAGCGACGTTTTAGCCGCATTGTGCATTGTGATTCACCAAATTCAACTGCGGCATTCACGCCTCCCCCTGTGGAACGCTGCGTTGGCCGCAGCAAAAAACGCTGTATTGTGATTACAGCAAAAGGCTCTAAATCGGAGGCACCCGCGATAATTGTTAGCTTTACAAAGACAACAGTCAGAGATAACTAGGTCGAAGCTTTCAAATCGAAAGTACGTGAGCGGAACAGTGGCCCTGGCATAGCAGCAACAGATGTTTGTAGCCAGCTGAGAGATGGTCGCATATTTGTTGGAGACCATCTTATTCCATCAACTGCTCAGTTCCTGAGAGAAGCGAAGCAAGTAGCAAAGCAAAAAAATTTTAAATATGTATGGGTAAAGCAAGGGCGAGTATACATTAGAAAAGAAAAGAATGCAAATGCAATTGCAATCAAAAATATAAGCGATATTAACTAATGAATATCGCTGCTACGCTTCTATTGAGGAACGCTGAAAAATAATAGTAATTGTAATGATTATCAATAATATATTAGCTAATATTAATAACATAGAGAATACTTTCTCTTTAGTCTTAAGTAATTTAAAAGACTGTAGTGATTTTTTCAACAGAAGTATTTTCACAGATTTCAAAATAGCTCACATGGATATTAGAAGCATAGCAAAAAAATGTTGATGAATTCTGTGCGTATTTTCTTCAAATCCAAGTAAACTTTGATGTTATAATTTTAAGCGAGACATGGTTTTCTTACGAAACAGAATCATTTCAAATCCCGGGATTTCATAAAATAACTAAACCATGCAAGTTTAATAAATGTGATGGGGTTGTTGCATACATCCGTAGCACCATTGAATATCAAATCTAAGACATTGAAATAGAACATTCTAATGCTTTGAGCATCGTTTTAAAAATTGAAAAACAGGAATTTTTAGTATCGGGTATATACCGTTCGCCAAACCAAACAAACGCTATTGAATTTGTTGATTCGTTAAATTTGTTTTTAGATTCAAATAATATGTATCTTAATCATGTATTGATTGGTGATCTAAATATTGATATTTTTGAGAATAATCTAAGTCAGGTTGGTCATAATTATCTACTTACTCTCCACGATTATGGTTTTATAAACTACCTGTACGGATGCACACGACAAAGTGTTACGCGGCAGTCATGTGTAGATCATATTTTTACCAAATGTCACAAAGAATATGTTTTTAAATCAGCCATATGTGAATCTTTCATAACAGACCATTTTATAGCCTTAGCTAAAATCACATTAATAAATCGTCGCCAACAGCCTATTCATTGCTCGACCAGGGAAATAAAAAAAACTATCAATTATACAGATTTTAAAGCCAACCTTGAAATTGAACCTTGGAATGATGTGTATTCTGAGACAAATCCAGAGATATCCTTTACGATTTTCCACAATATACTTTTGACTATTTTGCAGAGCAGCACGAATGATCTTGTTAAAAACAGAAATAATTTTAAGAAACTGAAACCGTGGATGACAAATGGTCTACTTAAATCAATTAGAAATAGAGATAAACTTGCTCAAAAACTATCGGAACAACCCTACAACATAGATTTAAGGGAAAAGTATATTCTGTATCGAAACAACCTAAAATCTCTGCTACGTGTAGTTAAATCCGACCACTATAGAATCTTATTTGAAAACAGTAGTAATAATATTAGAAGAATGTGGGATTTAATTAATGAGGTTATAAGTTCAAAACGAGATATAGTTCTATTCGGACATCAAAGGGGGAACTTATCCCGTCTGAAAACAAATTCGAAATTGCAGAAGAATTTAACCAGCATTTTTCAACAGTAGGACATAAAATAACATCCCTTATTCATTCAGCTGACAATGAACCTATGCTACCGAGAGCTCAAACCACTTTTTTCTTATATTCAGTTTCTGAAGATGAAATAAATCGACTTATCCTCCAATGTAAACCAAATACTGCCCCTGGTATTGACGGAATTCAATCAAAACATCTGAGGGAAAATTCAGCATCAATATCTAAGCCGTCAACTCACATTATAAATCTTTGTTTCAGCACCGGCCACTTTCCAACTCAACTTAAACATTCGTTAATAGTGCCTATCTATAAAGGGGGTGAGTGCTCAAGTTTAAACAATTATCGACCTATATCTCTCTTATCATGCCTTTCTAAAGTATTCGAAAAAGCACTAAAAATTAGACTTACAAGGTATTTGGAAGAGTTAGGGCTCCTTTCAGATGCCCAATACGGCTTCAGGAAATCGCGTTCAACAGAAGATGCAATCTATAATGTAACTAAAACATTGGTATCAAAACTAGATAAAAGGATGAGATGTGTAGGAATATTTCTTGATTTTCAGAAAGCTTTCGACACTGTAGATCACCATTTGCTTCTACTAAAAATGGAAAGGAAAGGTATACGGGGAATTGCGTTGAGTCTTTTTAGAAGCTTTCTGCAAGGCATAACTCAGTCAGTTCGCATAGATGAACATTTAAGCTCTAACCTCGGTGTTAGTATTGGGATTCCACAAGGCACAGTACTAGGTCCAATTTTGTTTTTGATATACATCAATTTAAAATTTTTAAATTTTCCCGTTCTCTTTTTAGGCACCTACCGCACACATGGGGTTAAAAAAATTCCAAAGCATTATCCGATTCACATTAAGAACACGTCCAAAATTTATTTCGTCAGCTCTATTTTTGCAAAAATTATTTGTGTATGGAATAATAGGTATATTGAAAATATCACTAAAATGGCCGCCGGCACCAAAGCGTAAAAAAAAACTTGACAATTGGTGAAATTTGGACCTATTCTGCATATACATCAACGTATCCTGAAAATTTTAGCTCAATCGGATGGCACCTTCCCGAGAAATAGTCACTGAATTTTTTTCATGATATATATATATATATATATATATATATATATATATATATATATATATATATATATATATATATATATATATATATTTATATCAGTGGCGGCTCTACGTATGGGGCTAGTTGGGCTTAGCCCCACCATCTTTTTTCATTCCAAAATGTAAAGAAACCAATCTCTATTTCAATTATTACAAACAATAAAATTTCATTGCTTATTTCGCAAAATTTTGAAAGCAGCATCTCATATAACATCAATGAAGAAAATGCTCAGTGTCTGCAGCATTGTAACTGAAGTTGGTGTTTGGGGATGCGATCCGAAAAATTTGCAGAACTTTGGGAATTGAAACATCGGTTATTTATTTTCATTGTAAATGTTTGCGGTATGTATACTAACTGTAAGCATTTATTGATACAAAAGTAGCACAACCGACTCGTGCTGAAGCCAAGAATATATCACATCTGCTTCATGTTGTTATATTACATTCGAAGTTATAAGAGAATAAAGAAATTAGGGGTTACCTGCAGCAAGTTTTTTCAAATAATCGAAAGCTTAATAATTGCTGTTTATTGCCACTACAATATCATTACCAATTGGAAATTCTGCGATAAAACCGGTTAATAAAGATATTACAAACAAATACAAAACTAACAATAGCTGGTAAACCTATTGTGGCTTTTCAGCCAAATTTGGCCTGAAGTATGTGTAAAATCTGAAATAAGCTATTGAAACACGTTAGCTTGAGTTCTGAATTGCAAGTACTTTATTCTACCTGTTGTCTCTTAATTTATACACTAAAATTTATTTGAGAATTGCTGACAACTGAATTCACATGGGAAATTAATTTTGCTATTTAGAAAGAATTGAAATATTTCTCACGATGCGTGTAGACAGTGGTCAGCAATTCACAATCACAAGGTAAAATGTGATACGATTGGGTTTTGTTTCCATCATTGGTATTTATCGCATTCTAATGTGCTCGTTGTGGGAAGATGTACATACGCGTGAATTTAGCTATCCGATCTGTTGCAGTTTATTTAGACTGGTCACACGGTATGGTTGTTTGAACAGTATGCTTAAAATAGGTTCCATTAATTGTGTGAAATTCGTATTGATTGCATGACTGCACTGGAACTTATAGGGCAAAAAGTTTCATTTTCCTGAGCGAATTTTCAAAATCAAAGACACCAAAATTACCATAGCTGGCAGCACCAATCGAAATTTTTCAACCAAATTTCTATCAAACAGAGTTTAAAGTAAGGTTCAGCTACTGTGTCAATTTCATGAAAATCTGGTAACTTATTCACATTTCATAGGGCAAAAAGCAGATTTTTTTCTTTGTAATTTTTCAAGATGGCACCACTGGCCCAGAGTTGCCTACAATTCCAAATCGCTTCTATCAGACCTGATCCTACTTAAGTCCAATGCATTCTGTAAGTTTCAATTGTATCTGATTATTGATTCCTGAGTTCCCGTGAACAGAAGTTTTTGATGCTAAAAATATAGGTTAACTGGGAGAGGGTTACCGTTCTGGTCCGACATGAAATTTCCAAAGTTTTACTTTGAACGTGTAGATAAAGCATAAGATTTGTATACAGATTGGTTTTATTGTAAGAAACGGACATTTTTTAGGATATTCGATGGTTTGAATGTTTTCACTTCTAAATTTATATTTTTTTCAAATTTAAGACACCAAAATTATCATAGCTGGCAGCTCCGGCCGAATTTTTCAACCACATTTCTATTAAACGTGGTTTAAAGTAAGGTTCAGCTACTGTGTGAATATCGTCAAAATCGAACGATTCAATCCGAATTTATAGGGCTAAAAGCAGCTTTCTTTTTTAGTAATTTTTCAAGATGGCACCACTGGCACAGAATCGCCTGCATTTCAAAATCACTTCTATCAGACCTGGAACTATTTAAGACCAATACATTCTGCAAATTTCAAATAATTCTGCTTATTGGATCGTGAGTTTCCGTGAACAGAAGTTTTTGATGCTAAAATGGATGTCTGCCTCATATTTCGCGGCAAAGTCTTCATCTAAAATCCCAAACAACAAATGAGCTGCAGTTCCAACTATGTTTAAAGGTGCTCGTTTTCTTCTCAACCTTTTTGTGGCGTGCTGATACAGAAGTTCGTTTCTCTCTTCAATTTCTAAATGTAAATGTTGAAATTGGGATACTACTGCATTGCAATAACTAGTTAGATTAAGTAACGTATCTTGGGTGCCACACACTTCTACCAATTTGATGATAGATTTGGCTAAACCATTATATTCTGTCCAATATCCAGACAAGTTGTAGTAGGTCACAATCTTCCAAGTGTTGTGTGTGAGTTTGACCTTTCCAACTTCCTCGAAAAAGATTCCAGGATTGTTTTTGAAAGGGATGATCTGTATTGGTGCATTCACTGCAGAACCTGTTGCTTGTTCCAATATGGGAAACACCAAGACAACACAAAGAAGTGTTTGGAGCAGCATACTCCTTCCTTTTTTCATCCTTGGTTGCGATTCTTCTTCTGGTTTTCTCTTCGCTGGCTGGTGTTTCACCAGTGATGCGTAGTTGGAGGAGACAGGAGCTATTTTTGGTTTCCTTGAAGCAACTTTTATTTCCTGAGGTTCCTCGCTTAGCTGCTCGGGAGTGCTAATGTTGCATGGTAATGGGCAGACAGTATGTATTGCATGGCGAAACTCCCCAGTTGAAGTTTTCACTATGACTACTCTTATGTGGTAATCGGGCCCTGCGATTGTTTCCAAAATGCGGCCCATCCGCCACTGCAGAGGAGGGAGATTGTCGTCTTTTAGTAAGACCAACATCCCCTTGCTGATGTCGGGCTTTGGTTTTTGCCACTTGTAACGAGTTTGGAGTTCCTATAGATATTCCTTAGACCACCTTCTCCAAAATTCTGCACGTAATGATTTGACTAGCTTCCACCGCGTTGAAAGTGACAAATTTTCCATCTGAATGGCTGGATCAGCGAGAGCACTCAATGGCTGTCCTATCAAGAAGTGCCTAGGCGTCAATGGTTGAAGGTCATTAGCATTAGAAGAAATTGGAGTTAGGGGTCGAGAATTCAAAATTGCTTCGACTTCACAAATAACTGTGTTGAGTTCTTCGTATGTTAGAGAAGCACATCCCAGTAATCTCTTTAAGTGGTACTTGGCTGATTTGACAGCCGCCTCCCAAAGGCCCCCAAAATGAGGAGACCTGGGTGGAATGTGACACCACTCTATGTCTTCATTACTACAAAAAGATGTGATGGTATCTTGACCACTTTGTTGGTGAAAGACCTTGGTGAGTTCTGCTAATTCTGATTGAGCACCGATGAAATTGGTGGCATTATCACAAAAGATTTTTGCAGGTCGTCCTCGTCTGGCGATGAACCTCTTCAGGCTTCCAATAAATGCAGCTGATGTTAGATCGAATACTAGCTCCAAATGTATGGCCTTTGTTGAAAAACAAATAAATACGGCGATGTATGCCTTGGTTGGCCTTTTTCCTCGAAGCTTATAGTGAATTTGTATTGGGCCGCAAAAATCAACGCCAATGTGCAAGAAAGGTCTGGATTGCTGAATTCTTTCTGCGGGAAGGTCTCCCATGATCTGATTCAGTAGTCGCGGCTTGGTCCTCATACATTGAATGCATTGCTTAACCGTGGCATTAGCAAGAGCTCGGCCATTTATGCACCAAAACGTTTGTCGTGAAATGTACAACAGTGTTTGTGGTCCAGCATGTAAATACCTTTCGTGCAGATGTTGAAAGAGTAGTTTTGACAGTAAATTCGTATGTGCTATCACCATTGCATGCTTGGATTTAAATGGAAGCTCACTTTGGGTGATTCTTCCTCCAACTCGGATGATTTGATCATTATCTAGAAAAGGAGCAAGAGCTTGGAGTCTGCTATTGTTTGCCACTATCCCGTCTTTCTTGAGCTGCGTTAATTCTGGTTTAAAGTCTTCGGCTTGCATCGCCCGAACTATTATTTTTAACGCGATGTCACATTCACAAGGTGTAGGCTTGCCCGATGCTCGTTCGTGTTTTTCAAGTCTACAATTTTTTGTGAAACGAATGATAAAGGCAATAACTTCTTGGAGGCGTCGGAAATTGTTATTGTGTCGCACCATGTGAACCAGATCGGTGTTGATGCTAGCCGCTGCCAGCACAAACTTCACTTTTCTTACTTCTGGTATAATAATTGAACCAATTGGGTCAGGAATGCCACCTCTTTCTAACAAAGATGTTAGATCTTTTTGCAATTCGATTGCCTCTTCTAATTTGTCAACGCCAGTCAATAAATCGTCGACGTAGAAATCACGATGAATTGTTGCAGCTGCTGTTGGAAAAGATGAACCTTCATCATTTGCTAGCTGGTTTAGGCACCTAACCGCTAAGTATGGAGCGCTTCTTGTTCCATACGTAACTGTTTTGAGGCGGTAAGTTTTGATCTCTCCTCCAACTCGGTCTCGCCAAAGAATGAGTTGGAAGTTTCGATCAGCTTCGTGGATCAACACTTGCCGATACATTTTTTCAATATCGGCGGTTATCACATATTTATGGTACCGGAACCTCAAAAGAATATCAAAAAGGTTTTGTTGTAAGGTTGGACCTGTTTGCAGGATGTCGTTCAGTGACAAATTGGATGATGTTTTTGCTGAGCCGTCGAAAACAACACGCAGCTTTGTTGTTGTACTTTCGGGCCGCAAGACGCAATGGTGGGGAAGATAATAATGTGGCTTTGATTCATTAATGTTTGTTACTGGTTCCATATGACCAAGCTTTAAATAATTTTCGATAAATTCACTGTACTCTATTCGTAGCGTTGGATGGCGATCGAATCTTTTCTGCAGACTATTCAGTCTCTGTACTGCAATTTGCTTCGATTGTCCAAGAGCAGATGGTGATTTCACAAATGGAAGACGCACGATATATCTTCCCTTTGCGGTTCTAGTGGTCGTTGATTGGAAGTATTGTTCGCATTCTTCATTTACTGCAACGACTGATGGATTTTCAGACGTAAGCTATTCAATTTCCCAAAATTTTTGTAGCTGTTCATCTAAATTTCAAGTTATTCCACATAGTTGGGCTCTATTTGGATTACTCTTCACCTTGCTAAGAATCATCCATCCAAGGACGGTGTTTTGCAAACTAGGTAATTGCTTTCCTAGTGATATTTTCCCGGAACTTATTAAAGAGCAAAACAGCTCTGCTCCAAGAAGGATTTCAATCTCTTGCGGAACGTTGAAATTTGGGTCTGCCAATGGTATGTTTTTAGGAATCGGCCATTCGGAAGTGTCCACAAACCTCTCGGGGTGCTTGCTGGTTATTTTTTTGAGTAGAAAAGCTTCAAATTGTGTGTTGAAGCTGCTTGTTTTTGATTTTATATTGAGATTCACACGTTTTGTGGACTGTCGAAGACTGTTGCCAATTCCCATTATGTCTTGGATATGTGGGGTTGTTCGTAGCTGTAGCTTCTTACACAGTTTGTTTGAAATGAAACTGAGCTGCGACCCAGAATCAATGAGAGCTCTAGCAATGACGTTGTCACCGTTTTCGTCTAGGAGATCCACCAATGCTGTTCCAAGGAACACATAGGATGACTCATTGTCGGAGGACTGATGCAGGGTTAAAACCTGCCCTGGTGCCTTGTGTGGTTTCTGCTGTACCTTTTCGAAATGAATGAGAGTGTGGTGTAGATCCATCGCGAGAAAGGTGTCGCAATGGTTGATTGTGTGTCCTCTACCACAAAGAGTACAACAGACATCTGATGAATTGACAGTGGTCAATGAAAGTTTTTTGACCGCTGATTTTGGTGTTGCTCTTGGTAATTTGCTGCCAAGCGCTTCTAACGATTGGAAACGTTGCTCTAAGAATTGCAACAAATGCCTCAGAGTAGGAATTTCTCGTGGCATCTGGAGAGTTTGTTCGAATAAGACATGTGTGGCCTTATCCAATTTCTTGACAAGTAAGAAAACCAGAATAGGATCCCATTGGTCTACTTGCACATCTAACGCTTGTAATGCTCTTACGCATTCTTGCGTTGTGTCATGGAGTGATTTTATTGCCTCTGATGAATCATTATTAATACAGGGTTGCGACATTAGTTTGCCCAACACAGCATTGACCAGAAGCCTCTTATTGTGGTAGCGCTCCTTAATCAAGTGCCATGCGGGTTGGTAATTGCTATCACAAACCGGTAAGTGACGAATGAGGGCTTCTGCTTCACCCGTTAGATTCGTTTTCAAAAACCACAGTTTTTGAGCTGGGCCTATTGCATTTTGGTCTATTAACTGACTGAATAGGTCATGGAATTCTTGCCATGCCAAATAGTTACCATCAAATGTTGGGAGCTGAATTCGTGGTAACTTGATTGAGGCTTGAGGAGAGTTAATAGGCTGCGCCAGTGCTGTCATGAGTTCGATTTGCTCCTTCTCTACCCAAGATTCAGTCTCGACATAATTACTTATTTCGTAGTCGGCCGGAATATCAAATGTCTCAAGTATTTGCTGATGTTTTGATCTGATTCCTTCCCACTGCGCCTTAATTACCTGGAGCTGAGATTGGTTGAATTCCTTGGGATTTTCGACTTTCAACCGCTCTTCTGTGCGCTCCAGTAGGTGACGTAGTGTCTTCAGCATGATATTCTCACATCTGACTGATGAGTGAAACGAATCATCCGCCGCTGGGTTTGATGTACATCTGGTTGGCTTGTAGAATCGTTTTGATTGGCTTCAAGTGATTCCAGCAGCCCTCGAATGTCTTTGGTTGTAGTGTCTACTAAAGCTTCCACTTGTCCAAAGTAATTACTGTGGAAGTAGTCAACCTAGCTGTATTGCTCCTTATGCTTGGAAAGCTCCTTATGGTTGGCTTCAAACTTCTTCCATAATGACAAGATGCTGCCTTCTCGTGCCAGAAGATATTTTGCATCTTTTCGTTGGTGTGAGTCCTTGCGGTAATTTCGCACCAGCCTCTCGACCTCCAATCCAAGCTCCAGTTGAACGCTGAAGAGAGCTTCCATGTTGGTGTATGAGAATTCGATGTATTCGCTGTAATCGTGATAAGTCCTAATCACTAGTCGTTACTTCTCGAGTCCAATCACGTCGGGGTCACCAATGTAAAATCTGAAATAAGCTATTGAAACACGTTAGCTTGACTTCTGAATTGCAAGTACTTTATTCTACCTATTGTCTCTTAATTTATACACTAAAATTTATTTGAGAATTGCTGACAACTGAATTCACATGGGAAATTAATTTTGCTATTTAGAAAGAATTGAAATATTTCTCACGATGCGTGTAGACAGTGGTCAGCAATTCACAATCACAAGGTAAAATGCGATACGATTGGGTTTTGTTTCCATCGTTGGTATTTATCGCATTCTAATGTGCTCGTTGTGGGAAGATGTACATGCGCGTGAATTTAGCTATCCGATCTGTTGCAGTTTATTTAGACTGGTCACACGGTATGGTTGTTTGAACAGTATGCTTAAAATAGGTTCCATTAATTGTGTGAAATTCGTATTGATTGCATGACTACACTGGAACTTATAGGGCAAAAAGTTTCATTTTCCTGAGCGAATTTTCAAAATCAAAGACACCAAAATTACCATAGCTGGCAGCACCAATCGAAATTTTTCAACCAAATTTCTATCAAACAGAGTTTAAAGTAAGGTTCAGCTACTGTGTCAATTTCATGAAAATCTGGTAACTTATTCACATTTCATAGGGCAAAAAGCAGATTTTTTTCTTTGTAATTTTTCAAGATGGCACCACTGGCCCAGAGTTGCCTACAATTCCAAATCGCTTCTATCAGACCTGATCCTACTTAAGTCCAATGCATTCTGTAAGTTTCAATTGTATCTGATTATTGATTCCTGAGTTCCCGTGAACAGAAGTTTTTGATGCTAAAAATATAGGTTAACTGGGAGAGGGTTACCGTTCTGGTCCGACATGAAATTTCCAAAGTTTTACTTTGAACGTGTAGATAAAGCATAAGATTTGTATACAGATTGGTTTTATTGTAAGAAACGGACATTTTTTAGGATATTCGATGGTTTGAATGTTTTCACTTCTAAATTTATATTTTTTTCAAATTTAAGACACCAAAATTATCATAGCTGGCAGCTCCGACCGAATTTTTCAACCACATTTCTATTAAACGTGGTTTAAAGTAAGGTTCAGCTACTGTGTGAATATCGTCAAAATCGAACGATTCAATCCGAATTTATAGGGCTAAAAGCAGCTTTCTTTTTTAGTAATTTTTCAAGATGGCACCACTGGCACAGAATCGCCTGCATTTCAAAATTACTTCTATCAGACCTGGAACTATTTAAGACCAATACATTCTGCAAATTTCAAATAATTCTGCTTATTGGATCGCGAGTTTCCGTGAACAGAAGTTTTTGATGCTAAAAATATAAAATTTTTGTAAGGGTTACCAGGCGTGCCCGTTATACCATATCAAATTTTATTTTTCGTCTATGTAAACAAAGCGCAAGATTTACATATGAGTGGCTTTTCTTAGAAGAAACGGCATTTTTTCAAGAGAGACGATGATTTGGAGGTTTTCACTTTCAGTGCCTGCCCTAGCTACAGGGTTGCCAGCTCAAAGCTACAAATAAATAATACAAATATGTCCTAAAAATTTCGTAATGATTGAATAGCTCTGTCAAAAGTTATCGCAATTTAAAAATTTTCAAGTTTTCCCGTTCTCTTTTTAGGCACCCAGCGCATACATGGGGTTAAAAAATTCCAAAACATTACCCGATTCACATGTAAAACACGCTCAAAATTTATTTCGTCAACTTTATTTTTGCAAAAATTATTTGTGTACGGAATAATAGGTATATTAAAAATATCATTAAAATGGCCACCGGCGGCAAAGAATTAAAGATTATTAACTTTTTGTGAGACCTGGCACTATTCTACATATACACCAATGCGTCCTGAAAATTTCAGTTCAATCGGATGGCGCGTTCCTGAGATTTTTTCACTGAAATTTTTTGATGATATATATATATATATATATATATATATATATATATATATATATATATATATATATATATATGCAGGGTGTTTGGTACTAAATGAACACTATTTTGAGGAGGCGTTTTTACACATATTTTGAGTAAAAAATCGTTCTGCAGGATGGTCCGGATTTCAAAACCTAGGGAGTTACAGGGTGTTCAAAAAAACTTGTTCGGACCGGTACCCTAACTCACTTAAATCGTTATATCTTGAAAACTAATTATCAAAACTCAAAGTTTTAGGCCGCGTTTATTAGACAATTAAATTACCTTTTATTTAATGTATTGCCCTTGATTGCAGTTGTACCGAGTTTTGAGATATTTTCTTCGAAACACAAAATTTTTTAATTTTAACCCCGAAAATTCTGGGTTCCAGGTCGTTTTACCCTCATTATAATGTGCCACTTTCATTTAAATATTTTGATTAGCCATATTACTGGCTACAAAAGTTGCATACATTTCAATGACTTAGATTCTACCATTTCACAAGTATTAAGCGAAAATGAATATTGCTGAAAAACTAAATATGCCATAAAATGGCCCTCGTTGTCTAACTACACTTTTTTCTTGAACTGAAAGTATTTAATAATGGTTTTATGCTTTATTTCAAAATTTTTAATCTACAGTAAGTGTTCAAAATTGCCACCTTCATTTTGAATACATGCCAAAGCCCGTTTGGCAAGCGTTCTTTTCATATTCATGTCTCTCAGCTGTTGCCTCACTTCTGTTGTAGCATCATCGATCCTGGTATTTAGTTCTTCTAAAGTGAATACTTCCATTGCGTACACAAGGCTCTTCATCCGTTCCCATACAAAAAAATCCATTACAGTCAGATCAGGAGACCTCGCAGGCCAGTGTACTGGGCCATTTCTACCGATCCAGCGATTGGGATAGTTGGAATTCAACCAATCTATGACTGGTCGGCCGTAATGAGCTGGAGCACCATCGTGTTGGTAAAACATGGAAACCAATCGTTGCAGAGGAATATCTTCCAATAAGTCCTGCAGATCATGTGTTAAAAAATGCAAGTAGCTGGTGCTATTTAGGGTAGGCGGGAGCCCAAAAGGCCCAATCAAATTATTGCCAATCACTCCTGCCCATAAATTTACTCTGAATCTATGCTGAAATGATGGCGTTCTTGCAGTCTTTGGATTGTTCTCAGCCCACGTGTGTAAATTGTGGAAGTTTGTGATACCGTCCGTCGTAAATAAAGACTCATCCGTCCAAAGAATTCTGTTGACAAAATTTTCGTCGTCTAATTGTCTCTCAAGGAGCCAATAGCAGAATTCCATCCTTTTGGGCAAATCGATGGGTAGGAGCTCCTGAACTGGTGTGTGATGGTAAGGATGTAGACGGGCTGCTTTCAAAATACTCCAAGCTTTCCAGCAAGACACGTTAAACTGTAACGCTAAGCGTCGAATACTGGTTGATGGGTCAGATTCCACTGCATGCAATATTTCTTCTTCGGTCCATACAGCGGTTGCAGTTGTAGGATTTGCATTTACTCGGCTCGTTCTGACGTTACCCGTTTCCCGAATCCTTGCGTAAAGTTGTTGAAACACTCTCCTTCCAGGAATCCGTCGATGGGGGTATCTCTGATGATACAAAGATTGCGCCGCTGCTGAATTTCCCCGGCACTCCCCATAGACGTACAAAATATCTCCATATTCTTCGTTAGTGTAGCGAGGCATTTTCCATGTATTTTCGTAAATTTTATTTAGATCTTGTTGTTCGAGTAATGCACTGAAACTTACAAGAATTTGAAAGTGGTTCTGTTTTTATGCGTTTTCAATCTTTTAAGTATCCCACTAATAAAGGCGAAGAACTAGACATGCTTTTACCTGTCACATCTAGGTAGGTGCATCAATTATGTTGAAACTAATTAAAATATAGTTAAGTTTATTGATACTTTAAATAGCAATAAATGGGTACTAAATTACTTTAGTACGACTAGCATATTAAACTTTGTTTTTTCAAGGAGGATCGTTTTATGACATATTTAGTTTTATATATATCGCTTGTTCGTCGTTCGCTAACTGAATAAAGTGTGTGTAGTACCAGGTTTTGCAATTGAAGAGTAAACGATGGTTTTGCTTTTACAGTGCTTGTTGATATTATCGTGAAATGATACATATGATAGAAAAACTGTGTGCTCGTCTCAAACATGATTTAATATGATACAGACAGGCCTGTACATATGGTATTTTATGCAAAATGTTGATTGCATTAAAAATGTGTGAGACAATACAATATACACTGTTTACAATATAATTGATCTTTGAAGACACTTTTAAAAAGTTTTCTTACGTCAAATGCGGGAAGTGACAATTTTTAATCTTCGTGCTATTCAAAGCATAAATATTTATTAGTTAAAATTTACCAAGGTCAAATAAGTACCCCAAGATCGATGGTTATTTGCTGGAATTTTTAGTCCCCGAATAAAACAATCTGTTTTTGAAAGCCTGGGGTATCGAATTTATTGCTTTGATTTAATTAAATGAGATGCTTGGGACGTTGTTACGATAATAGAAGTAATCGAATTGTTAAGTTATATGAATAATGATCATTTTAATTTTTTCTAGTGACTTTTTAATAAAATTTTCGAATATTCTTCATAGTATTTTACATTAACCTAACCTAGGATCTAGTTTATTAATTCAATTCAATTAGAAATAGTTTGAAATCAAGGAAGTCTAATCATAAGGAATGAATGGTGAAAAAAACTATATAATCCTTATGTTATAGGATTGATAAGTTTGGGATATGATTATAATCCAGTTTAATCCAGTCAAAATTAATATACAATAATGAAGTGTTCTACATATGTCATCTGCTACTGAATTGTAAAGCTTCTTTTAAAGATAGTAATATGATTTCCTCTGTTTAACAAATAAATAATTTAATTTAAATACGTTTATCACTCCAATTAGATCCAGTAGATTCTGAAAGATGATTTAGCAACTTAAAGAATACTGAAACTTTTAAAACTTGTAATAAATATAAAAAAAACTTTTCAATTTATTTGCAGTATTATCCATTAGTAAAGAAGCTGAACATTTTAATGAGCAGGTGATAGATTTATTCAACAGATAAATAGGCGCAAGGAAAAATAGGCAGCAATAAGCTGATGCGAATATTTAGTAGAATTTTCCCGGAGGAATTTACCACTAAATTGACTTATTTGTGCATAGTATTTATTTATTTTAACCCCATTTTTAAATATAAAACTGTTCCGAATTTCCAATATAAGTAAGTACTGGTCCTTGCAGACTAGCCCCACTTACATTGATTCCCACGAGCCGCCACTGATATATATATATATATATATATATATATATATATATATATATATATATATATATATATATATATATATATATATATATATATATATATATATATATATATATATATATAGATATATATATATATATATATCTATATATATATATATATCTATATACATATATATATATATATATATATATAGATATATATATATATATATATATATATATATATATATATATATATATATATATATATATATATATATATATATATATATATATATATATATATATATATATATATATATTAGTAAAAAGTGCTTATTCACCATAGCTTTGCATACGTGATTGCACTATCCAGTTTCAAGTCATTTGTACACTTTTATGCATGTTGAAGTTAAAAGGGGTTCAACTCTTCCCCCCCAACATATGATGCAGACGAGCTTAGTTATTAAATTAATCTTCTAATTGGATGTTATTGCTAGCCTTTCATAATTACGAGTTTATGATGAAATTTTTTGGTGTATTAAATGATAAATATTTATCGTAAATGTTTTCAACCAACTAAAAAACCATGAATAAAGTTCAAAGTAGATAAAATTTCATATTTACAATAACATTATACATATGTGAATAAATAGCGCGTAGCCTCCATTATGTTTGGAACATCGAAACGAAAACTAGTCTCAGATTACATTCAAAAATAAATATGCGTGGAGACCGGAGACAAACAAATATAGCCTGGAGAACATACACTTGTGTCACAGAATTCCATCGAGACTAATGTGATGACGATTTAAAATTTTTAAAGAATGATTCGATGTAAAACAAATGAGAAACATAAATTACAGCAGTTAATGGATTTAATGGCCGTGTTACGAAATCTGCGAATCTACTAATGAACCTGTTAGTGAGAAATTCATTTCACTTGCATATCACAGAGGCTTTGACAATCTTACGCAAGATAAAATAGTTTGTTCAGGTGATTCTGGAAACTAAACCGGAGTTATTTCGACCAGACGTGATGTATTTTTGGATATTCCTGATCTTAGTTTTACTCCTCGCTGATTATTTGTATCGAAAAAGGATAAATCAAATAGCAGCTAACATTCCGGGTCCATCGTTCAACATACCATTTCTTGGATCTACCGATGCTTTGAGAGTGCGATCCATGGAGGGTAAATATTTATAATAATCATTGAGTGTACTCGTTGTAACTATTCGGTCACGTAGAAATGTTTAAACGACTCACTGACATGCTTCAAATCTACGGAAAAAACTATGCAGTCTGGATATTCTATGAGTTCATTCTAGTCACATTCGATCCAAAAGCTATCGATGCAGTTTTCAATAACACGAAACATATTGGGAAACCACGCCTTTATAATCCTTTCAGATCGTGGATCGGGGACAGTATGCTACTACTCGTTGGCGAAATGTGGAAAATGGGCCGTAAGAAAATATTTGGTGCAGTGTTTCATTTCAGCGCATACGAGGACTTTGTTCGAATTTCTGATGAACAAAGCTCGATTTTTGTGGAATGCGTCAAGGCAAATTGTGGGAGAGGCGCTTTTGATTTATCTCCGTATGCTGCTGCAGTATCGTTGGACGTTATTTCTGGTAATGGGTTTGGCTTTGACTTGGCAGAAAACGTAATCGAAACCAATATGTTTATTTCAGAAATTGGTCTTGGATTCAAAATGAATGCACAGACGACAAAGAAATCTGAGTACTTCAAAGCACTTCACGGGTATGTTAACAAATTTCAGTTTGATGTGTTTTCAGACCTCTTGCAACACATTTCAGAATGCTGAAAATTGTTACAACGAGAATATCAAAGCCGATCTTAACGTTCGATATCATTTTCCGAATCTTCACTCCACATCTAAAGAAAAAACAGGATGAATACGTTAATACATAGTTTCGCTGAAAAAAATATACAAGAGGGAAGAAAAGTTTTATTGCAAAAGGATCCTGCCCATAGAAACCCTTTTAGTAAGCATATGTTTTAAAAACAGTGAAGAAATAAAATGCTCAAATAAATACAAATATGATCGGCTCAACAATATTTCCACCAGATACAGACAAAACCGAAAATAAGCATCGATACAACGTCATTGACTACCTACTGCAAGTTGTTATAAATGGAAAGGCCCTTTCCGGCAATACTATTCGTGCAAATGTCGATGGTTTGATGCTTGCGGGACATGAAACTTCGACTACTGTCATCCAGTTCACTTTGTACTGCTTATCCCGACATCCTGAGGTTCAAAATAAAGTCTTCGAAGAGATCCACCAAGTTATTGGCGATGATCTGTCAACGCCAGTTGGTCTGGAAGAGCTCAACAAGCTGAAATACATGGAATGCGTTTTGAAGGAGTCAATGCGACTTTATTCGCCGGTTTCGGCTATCGGTCGGAAAATTGAAGAGGATGTAGATGTTGGTAAATGTTTCTCATCTCTGCCAAAGCCATGATTTTGCTGCAATTTGTGTTTCTTTTTGCTACTTAGGTGAGTTTACGATCCCAGCTGGAACTACGGTTGTCACTCCAATCAAGCTTATCCAATCGGATCCGGAGGTATTTCCCGCGCCCGAGCAATTCATTCCCGAACGGTTCACAATTGAGGCAGAACTCGAGAAAAAACATCCATATTCGTTCATGGCATTCAGTGCTGGACCACGAGATTGTCCAGGTCGTAAGTTTGCACTGCTAGAACTCAAGAGTATAATATCGAAGGTCATAAGACATTTGAGCTTTTGCCACTTGGTGAAGATACAATTGTAAAGTGGAATGTAATGATTTCTCCGATAAACGGGGTTAATGTGGGCTTGAAACCGAGGGTGTATAGCTAAGTGACGGGTTGGGTACAAAGTCTCGTATTACGATATCCCGTTTACAAAATCCCGATTACAAAATCCCGTATAACAAAATCCTGTATTACGAAATTCCGTATTACAAAATCCCGTATTACAAAATCTCGTATTATAAAACCCCGTAATACAAAATCACGTTTTAAAAATCGCGATTTTTTATATAATAAATGTGGAACTGAAAAGCTTCAAAGGGTAATCCCCTGAGCTTTTTCATTATCATAGAAAAAAAAACTACGGGATTTTTCCTTCAGCTCTTTTTTTATTGTAGCTAAAACGTCGATAGCTAAAATTAGTGGAGGAGAATCAGAGAAGAAAAATTTGGCAAGGTATCTTAATTAAAAAAATTATTAGAAAAAGGCCTGAAACTGAAATAATCGGTTATTTGAGAAGAATCGCGTAAATTAAAATTATTCCTAAATTACATTTCATTTCATTATATGAATAGGTTTCATTGCACGAGATTTTGACTTTCGGGATTTTGTTTTTCGGTATTTTGAATTTCGGGATTTTGAGTTTCGGGATTTTTAAGTACAGGATTTTGTATTTCGGGATTTTGGAATACGGGAATTACGAAACATACGGGATTTTGTTAATTCGGGATTCTGTGATTCGGGATTCTGATACGATCCCCTAAGTGACAATGTTAGTACTATAAGCAAGATTCAAGATGTTCAACTTTTGTTTGAAATAAAAATAAATGATGAGACATATTTAACTGGAAAATTTTCTAACTTTTTTTCAGATTTTTTTTTGTTATTAATTTCGCCTACTTCTCATTTGGCTTCTTCATAGATGCCCTTAGTCTGCGGCACAAACCATGATTGATTTTAGTGTGTCCCTTGTTGATTTTCTCTAGGTAAAATTTTAACGAATTTGTAACTGTATTATATTCGTTCTGTAGTGCTTCTGTAGGTGATGGTTAGTCTGATGATCTGCTTGTAGATTCGGGCTCTGTTCTCAATACTTAGCTTATCTGACGCAAATATCGGGTACACCTGGCTCAGTATTCCACTGACATTTATTTATTTCTTTTGTATTTACGTATTCCAAGAAATATTTGTGTCAAAAATGAGTCCTAGGTTTTTGCCTGTCTTTTTCCATTCTACCGGTTCGTTGTCTACTGTCAATTGGCTTGGACTTTGCCTTCGTTGTTTCGTCACAAAGTTTCCTTGCATTTTTTCCGCGTTTTTTCCACTTTCCTTCTTCAACAGTCATGAGATGAATGTAGGGAATAACACGTAGTATATGATGTTACAGCCAACTAGGTAACACTTAGTTTTTACAACCTAGTTGTTACAACAACTAGTTGTTGTACACAATTGTTGTACGCTAGTTGTTGTATGCTAATCGGCTGGCGCGTCCCTGAGATTTTTTCACCGAAATTTTTTGATGATATATATATATATATATATATATATATATATATATATATATATATATATATATATATATATATATATATATATATATATATATATATATATATATATATATATATATATATATATATATATATATAATAAATGTTGTTTTAGCTTATTGGCTGAATTAAATTCGGTTTTTTATTAAGATCAAAATGAACTAAGATCAACAAATGTAATTTAATTACTTGAGTATGAATCTGACTCTCGTGGCAGCAAGGCATTTGCTTTATTGTTACTAATATGTTTACATATTTTATCTACATTTTAGAACTCTTAAGATATTCAATGATTTCTGGTTTTCTAAATGCTGCAGACACCGTCAAGTGGAATAAAAATTTGAACCTGGATCCAAATACATTTACTTAAGATACATCTTAAATAAAAGCTTTCACGTTGAAAATTTATGTGAAAGATAAGTTTTAAGCAGATGGGTAGGATATATACATATGTATATATATATATATATATATATATATATATATATATATATATATATATATATATATATATATATATATATATATATATATATATATATATATATATATATATAAATATATATATATATATATAAATATATATATATATATATATATATATATATATATATATATATAAATATATATATATATATATATATATATATATCAGCGTTGCCAGATTTTTTGTTTGCGAAGTCGGGATTTTGGAACTTTTTGAGTGAAAAAAGCGGGATTCTTTCGTCGATAGCGGGACATAGTAAAAAACGTATATAATCAGAAGTTTTTAAATATTTATCTATTTATTTGAGTTCAAATTGCGTTTACGTGACAATAGATAGCAAAAAATAGCCATAGAAAATGTATTTTAATAAAAATATGATATTTTAAATCAGACTTACCCTATCGTTAAATAGTTAAGTCTTGTTCGTCTTATGAATAAAATAAATAAAAAACAGAAATCAAAATCAAAAAAGTTTTATTCATTAGAAAACTATGGCGTTTCAAACAATAGTCTGAGGATTGAGTGTTAAGGTAGGTATCCATATGTTGCATTTCTTCCGTATCGTATCACTGTTGCGTATCATTCACTAAACGGATACAGTGTCCACACTTCTCAATATTCCATGTATCATCAATACGATCCGTTGCAAAAAGCTCGATACGCAGCTGCAACGCTTTTATTCACGAATCTATAGTGTACAACGCAACGTGTGCACACATGACTCCATTTAGTATCGTATCATTCCTTGCACAAAATGTGATATCGTCGATATACTTCAATAAATTGAAGAATGTTTTCTTTATTCCACTCCATTATCTATGCACTGCACTACAATATTGACAAGTTAACGACTCAAATGTCAAATCATGCAACGCGACTTGTGCAACGCAAGTTGTCCAAATATGATTCGAGAGCGTATCGTTTCATTCCTTTGATGCGACGGCAAGAAACCGCCAAATGACCGATCGAGTTCGTTGCGTTTCTTTGTATCAAATTTTGATACGCAACGAAGATACGTTTGTCGTATCCACTGATACGCAACGGTGATACGATACGCGAAAATGATACATATGGATACATACCTTTAAGGTATGTATCCATATGTATCATTTTCGCGTATCGTATCGCCGTTGCGTATCAGGGAATACAACAAACGTATCTTCGTTGCGTATCAAAATATGATACAAAGAAACGCAACGAACTCGATCGGTCATTTGGCGGTTTCTTGCCGTCGCATCAAAGGAATGAAACGATACGCTCTCGAATCATATTTGGACAACTTGCGTCGCACAAGTCGCGTTGCATGATTTTCAGCATTGACATTTGAGACGTCAACTTGTCAATATTGTAGTGCAGTGCATAGATAATGGAGTGGAATAAAGAAAACATTCTTCAATTTATTGAAGTATATCGACGATATGACATTTTGTGGAATCCCCAGCACGGAGAGCATTATAATAATATGAAAAAACGCGATGCGTGGGAGGAAATAGCAAAAGACGTGGGAGCAAGCGTAGAGGAATGTAAAAAGAAAATGGATTATCTGCTAGCAGCGCTTAGGAGGGAAAAAATGAAGTTAAAAAAAAGCATCAGCACTGGTAAAGGTAAGCAAAGCAAATTTATTTCAAAAATATGTAATTTGTTGCGTACAGTGGGTAAAAAAAGTTAAGGCACGAATTCTTAGTATGAATAAAAAACCTAATATGAATATAAAACCTAATACCAAAACAGCGCCAAAAAAATTAAGGCACCGTGCAGTATTATCTGAAATTATTTGTAATTCGTGGAAAAAAGTACCGGTAAATGTATTTCGATTCATCAAAATATGATATTTCTATTCAATTTAGCTTGAAAAGTGTTTTGAAAAAGTGATTTTATTGAGGGTGTTGTTCAAAATGAGTGTGAAAAGGAAATCGGTAGGCGCAGAAATCCGTTAATGTTTTTTGCCACGTTGGAAAACATGAATGCTGTATTTGGAGACTGGAATACTAATGGGAAAATCAAGTTATACAGGGAGAAGTATAATGAAAAAATATAAATCAACTAAATCGTTTGAAACAAAGCATCGGTCAGAAAGGACTAAAATCTTATCTGAGCGAAAAAGGGTGGATTATCGGGAAAATTAAAAAAAAAAACCCTAAACTAAGTGTCGCAGTTTTACAAATTAAGGTGTAATTATTGATGAAGACACCACAGTTGCACCCAATTTTTGTAAAACATTTGCGAAAAAGATGCCGAACCGACTGCGAGAAGTGATAAAAATGCATGGAATAGCAACAAAGTATTAGCGCCATGTAAGCTATTTTTTTCACTTTAACACAATTGAAGTAATTTCAGATAGATGCGAAACATCAATTATTAAAGTCGCATTGACAATAGGTTTTTTGTTCTTACTAAGTGCTCGTGCCTTAACTTTTTTTTACCCACTGTAACTCATTTCGAAAATATTTGTAGGTACATGTGAAATTTACAAGTGCTCATGGTTTGCATTCAACAGCATGCAGTTTCTGTTGGACAAAAATAAACCCAGAACTACATTGAGTACAGTAAGTAAATCTTTAAAAACAATTTGCATGTTCAACTTTTTAGTGTCTTTGTTTATTATTTTCTTTGTTTATTATTATTGTACATATTAAATAATTGTGCCACGACTTAGGATAAGTTAAACCTCTAATGCCAGTTTCGATCCTAGTAGCGACTTAATTAGTTAATTAATTTGTTCAAGTGTAGATTACCCAATGTAATTGAGAAAAAAAATTGAAAAGTCGAAGCCGCGACTCAAGACGCTGGCATGAAAATTTACATTGTTATATATTTTAAAAAGTGTTTGACTAAGCATAATCGTTTTGCCATGATAATTTTCCTTCAAGCAAAAAATAGTCAGCCATTTCGTCTCTGATATTGGACACTGTAGACCTGGTTCTACGTGCAACTGGTCTCAATGAGCGCAATGAATTTGTATCATTAGTTACTTCTCTCCAAGCCCCATTTTGTACGATGCCTGCTTCTTCGGAGTCGAATGTTCCACGTGGAGTGTAAAGCTGAGCTGAGTTTGGTTGCCGGCGCAAAAAATTATGTAATAAAGTTACTGTTAATACTACAAGCGAGGCCTTTTCTGGCTGTAACAACAAGGGTTTCCTTAGCACACGAAAAACAGATGAGGCTATGCCGAAGACGTTTTCAACAACTCTACGAGCTCTACTAAGTCGATAGTTGAAAATTCTTTGTTTTGAACCTTTCGGGTGGTACCCTGGATAAACTTTGAGCAAATTTTCCGTCATAGCAAATGCTTCATCTCCGATAAAAAAAAATGGCAGCTTTTCTACTCTTCCGTCCAGATGAATTGGTTCAGGGAGATTCAAGCGTTTTTGGTTCATTTGATTATATAGCTCTGTGTCACCAAAAACTCCTCCGTCAGATATCCTTCCTTGATAGCCCACGTCTACAAACATAAAGTTATAATTCGCATCAACTAAAGCAAAAAGAACAATGCTAAAAAAGCCTTTGTAGTTTATGAATTCACTGCCACTTTTCATGGGACATTGTAGAGGAACGTGTTTTCCATCTAGGGCTCCCAGGCAATGTGGGAAGTTCCATTTAATATTAAATTCATCAGCTACTTTCTCCCACTCTTCTTGTGTTTTTGGAATCTGAAACAAAATCACCTATAAACTATCTCAGATTAGATAAAACATAGATTTATAATAAATTTTGTTCTTTTATGGATGCCGAAAACATTGAGTAGCCAGGTTGAGGCACAAACGGAAACGACACAATGTGAGGAATCTAGCCGAACGTTGGATACGTTTTTAGAAGACAATTTTGAGCTAAATCGAAATGTTCGAAAGCACCCTAGTCCGCCTTCATCTATCGTTCCTTCAAAAAGGAAAAAAACAAAGACAGCAGAAGAGCAGCGCCTTGATAAAGCTTTTGAAATTCTACAGTCCACTGTTAATGTAGGGGATGATTCATCTCATTTCGGTAATTTAGTGGCTGCTAAATTGCGGAAATATGAAGAAAATATTCGCTGTGCCATTCAGGCTGACATTTTAAATATATTTGTCCGTGCAAGTACAGGATTTTACAATAGAGCTACCGTGCTGACTACCCACTTGGCCGATAATGCACTTTGTAGCTACTCCAACTCGCCTACATATTCCGTATGTCAGCCCGAAGCAGAAGCTGAATCACATTCGGAGCATTCGATGCAATACCAACCAGCAGCATCTTCAAACTTACAAGATGAAATTGTTCACTGTATTGATAATGTAACATAACCTACAATTTATATCAAATAAAATTATGTTTCACTTACCACAATGTAATCTTTCAATGCTTCCACAATAGCTTCACATACTTCCGGTATGATCTTGCTGATTGCTTTATACAACCCACTGACAGGCTGAAACTTTATGTCGGCTAACAAACTTGAAACATTATAATGTTCCCTATTTGCGAATAATTTCGACATCCACACACGAGGTGATTTACGTTTCTTATTTTTCTTCACCGACAAATGAATAAAAATGTACGCGAGTGCTGCTGTTTGCTGCGGTGTACTCATTTTCGTAGTTGATTTGGAACTGAGATACACATCTCATTGTTATCGCGTATCGTGCGTTTTGCAACGCAACGCACTTATGATACGTGACAAATCGAGTAGTGTGGACACCGTATCCGTTTAGTGAATGATACGCAACGGGGATACGATACGGAAGAAATGCAACATATGGATACCTACCTTTACAAATTGCAACTTACAATAAGAGAATAATTATTTGTAAGAATTACTTATTCATGATATTTCTGTGAAGATTTAACTTCTTTTAAAGTTTCCTTTTTCTCATTAATAAAGATGAAGAACTCTTCACAGAATAGCTATAGATTAAACTAGATGAGTAATTCTGCTTTCATTAAATTAACGAAGCACATATTTCTGGCATCCGACAATTTTAAAATCATCTGGGAAAAAACGCGTTCAGGAAAGCAGTTTGATGTTGGGATACTTAATATGAAAGACACTAGTTTAAACATATTCCTGGTATCTTTTTTTGGAAACTGTTGGAAGAGCTGGTGCCATTTCTGTGCGATGGTGGCAGTGGTGTCTTTGCAATTTCCCACTAATACGTCCAAGGATGATTTCAACAAGTTAAATTCTTCATATAAGTTATCTAGCGAAATATCGCCTGTCAATTTTATTCATTTTCAATCATGTCAAAACTAACTTCACTTTCCAGGTATATGAATTTAAGTTCAGAAAAAATATTTTCATCTGAAAAATTATAACGTTTGCCTATATATTGTTGGCAATTTGTGTAAAAAAATTTTGAAGTCTTCGATGGCTTTGGTCCGTTCAGATTCAACCAATTTATTTAAAATCTGTTTCGTCTGGTGGCCAAAAAACTCATCCTTTAGCCTTTGAGTCAGCCTTGAGTGGAAGAGGCATAGTGACTCATGCATTTCTGTTATGGCAATAACATTTCCCAGAGAAGCACTCGTCACATTATGAACAAAATGCAAGTAGGCTAGATTTTTTGTTTCCTCTGCTCTAGAGTAAAAAATCTTTTCAATGGCTTTCGCACATGATTTTCGCTTATCAAAGTAGCTTTTCAAAGCAGGCCAAAACTTGATTACTCTCTCAACAGCAGGACAGAGCAACAGAAATCTTGTATTTACGTGGCATAATAATTCGACCCAATCCATTTCCGTAGTTTCAAATATCTCCATCAATTCCGCACGACGTTTAGCTGAATGTGAAAAACGGCCGTATATTTTTAAGATGATAGCTTCTACATCGATGTCTAATCTATCACATGCAAATTTGCTCATGTTATGCAAGATGTGAACTGAACAGTAAGCTTTTAATATTTTTTCATTTTGGGCAACGAGATTCATGAAAACAGAATGATTTGAACCAAAGTTTACATTTGCATTGTCAGCACCATATGATGTTACTTCCGATAATTTTAAGTTATGTTTATCCAATGTTTCACAAAGTACCTTCGTTATTTTACCTTCGGCAGTTTCGTCATTACTCTCCACAAAATGTATTAATTTGTTTTGTATTCCTTTGTCCAAACTGAAATATCGTACACATATTGGAAACATTTTCTGGTTTCCTTTATTGCTGGCATCCGTAGAAATCGAAAAAAAAATCTTCTTTTCAATTTTGAATAACGTCCTTCAAAGCTTATTTTGCCAATACTTCACAAACTATTGCTTCGCTCTTTGTCCTATCACATTTAACATTCTTAGCTATCTTAGAATCGGCGTACATGAGAGGTAATAACTCTTGAAAACAATCCATACTACTGTAGCTTAACGAATGTTTAACGGTGTGATATATAGAAGTAATTTCTGCGGCTGACGTTTTGTACATAATGTCATCGCGATCACGATCAGATGTGGAAGTACCTGGTGCCTAGAAATAGCTAAATATGTTTCTAGCAGCGCGAGAACTTTTGACCTTCGAGTGACTACTTGTTTTTGAATGCTTCAATACGTCGTTTAATCCACCATGAGAAATTGTAAACTTTTTTTTACACAGTTTACAGTAAGCTTTATGCTCATCCGACGTCACAATACACAACCAATTATAATCATTCTGCCAATTTTTACTGTATTTCGTGAGGCGATGTTTTCTTAGTTTGTTTTTCTTCTTGGATGCAATGTTTTCCGGTTCCAAGCAATCCGAAACATCACTATCGATTTTATTCATCTTTAAACGATTCTAATAAGTAAACTTCAGTAATTTACGAACAAAAACAAACTTATGTTTGCTTAATGTAATTCAACTAAATTACACACGCAATGCAACTCACTACTTGCTGGCTGCTTTCCAAGCACTAAAAAGACGGTATTCGTTATTTCTTCGTACGTAATCGTACTTTCTCGCGAAATAGAAATTTATAAACAACTGGAAATAAGAAAAGAGCGAAAGAGAAGAAGTCGCGATCACACGCACCGATTGCGTGACGCAACCCTCTCTCTCCCGCGCGCTTATCTTTATTACGTGCTGGGCGGGCGGCCAGTCCACACTTGTCTGTGCCAACTGCCCGCGCTTTCTCAGCACGCTGCACGCACGGTCAAGTTATCCCCGAAAAGCGGGACTGAGCCTGTCCCACGTGGGACATTTAGGCAATCCGCACACGGGTCGTTGAGCTATCGTCGTAGATGCGATATTTCTACGCTTGGTCGTCACAACCTATGTAAATCAATGGGTGACCGCCAACGGAGCGTTAGCCTATCGTGAAGAGTGAGAAGCGAAGTCGGTTCACGTTGAGTGCGTCTCAAGCGTTGTGCATTGCAGGCCTCAAGTCGAATGACTAGTCGTTTTTGCAAGCGCAATGGATGACGGCAACGTACAATTCGTGGGGGAGATGGGAAAATGCCCCGAATTGTATGATTTTACGACACATACTGACATTTTCTTGACGACCCGTGTGCGGACATGTTACGAGGATGACGACACTCATTTTCTCGCGAGCTTGACAAGTGGCAAACGCATCTCTCACGTATCGCATGGCTAACGACCCGTGTGCGGAGTGCTTTAATTTTGATTAAAAAATCGGGACGTTCCGCCAAAATCGGGACGTCTGGCAACGCTGATATATATATATATATATATATATATATATATATATATATATATACATTTATATATGTGTGTATACATATATGTAAATATATATATATATATATATATATATATATATATATATATATATATATATATATATATATATATTGTAATATGTAGCTGAATTCGTGGACACTGGTATTTAGTTACAATTTTTGCTCCTCGAGCCAGAAAACAATTTTAGATCGCTATTTACTTTTGCTTTGGCGAGCCTGTCGCCGCTTACGCAAAAGCAAATTAAAAACTTTGCCTTGGCGAGCCTGTCGCCGCTTTTAAGCAAAGAGAGACTAAAGAGTACTGTAAAATGCGGTGCCAACGATATCTTGAGCTGGATTCATTCGAAACAAAAAAATCAAATTGTTTCTGTTAGAATATAAGTTTGACTTGTACTTGAACGAAGGATTTGTAAAAATATTGAAATCTGAACTTTTGGCAACGTTGCGAGTAAAAAATTTAATTTTTGACCCAAAAATTCAATAAATAATTCCATGTGAATTAAATTCTAATGAACGAAACACAATTTCCTTCGTTCAAGTACAAGAAAATACTATTTAAAAGAAGTGTGCGAAATTTGGTTAAGATTGGTGCATTAGTTTTTGAGTTATCATTGGCACCGCATTTTTTTCGAGCCTTTTCGTAAAATAGCTGCCAGAGGGCGCATTATCAATATTTTTGTGTAAAAATTTTTTACATATAGTTCAAGAGTTACTTTAGTTGTTAACAATAATTTCGAATAATTTAATACATTATTTTTTATTTTTGAAACATTTAAAAATTGCGTTTTTTTTTTTCTCTGAAACCCATGTAACCCCTTAAGTATATCATTGTTATATTTCTCCTTGTCACTATTGACGTCAGCTTCTCCAGTAACGAAACTAGTTCCGATGGATTATCACTGCATTCAATTTTAACTTGATTATTTTCAATGTTTATCTTTGTATTTTTCCCAGTTTCAAATTTTAGGTTTATTAAATTTTTTATGTCAGCCATCAATTCGCTGTTCCATATATACGTTTCATTAGGTTTTATGTTTTGATTTGGTTTATGTGCTTCTATCGTTCGTGTGTTGTATTTGTCTTTGGTCATGTTTCTTGTGACTGCTAATATATTTTTGTTCTTAACGTTATGGTCTTGTTTCGGGATCATTTCTTTTAATGTATCTGAGTTTAATTTGATGCGTGATAGTGCATCTGCATTGACATTCATTTTTCCTTTTCGGTATATTATGTCGAAGTCGTAATCACATAAATCGACTCTTATACGTGTCATTTTTGATTATGGGTTTTTGTGTGTGAATAACGATATCAGTGGTCTATGGTCGGTGACCACCGTAAATTTATTTCCAAAAAGATATGGTTTGAAAAAGTTTATTGCCCAATGAATCGCCAGTAATTCTTTTTCTATTGTCGATTTGTTTATTTCGTGTTTAACGAGAGTTCTACTCGCGTAAGTTATGGATAAGTCCTGTCCTATGTCACCTTGTGACAGTACTGCGCCTAACGCATAGTCTGATGCATCCGTTGTGACTATGAATGGTTTGCTAAAGTCCGGGTATTGTAGAATTGGTGCATTCATTAGTTTGCTTTTAAGCAATTCGAATGTTGTTTGGCATTGCCGAGTCCACTTGAATTCAACTTTCTTTTTTAGTAGATCGTTTAGACATTTCGTTATTTTAGCAAAGTCGGGGATGAATCGACGGTAATAATTGGCGAATGCGACGAATCTTCTGACTTCGTCTGGATTTGTTGGTACTGGGTACTTTTTGATTGTATCTAGTTTTCCGGGGTCAGTGCGAACTCCATTCTTGGTTATCAGATGTCCCAAGTAAACCACTTCGCTTCTCAGGAAATTGCATTTTTTAGGGTTCAACTTAAGATTGTATTTTTTCAATCTTTCAAGTACTCGTACTAAATTTGCATTATGGTGTGCTAAACTGCAGCCGAAAACAATTATATCATCTACATATAGAAAAGCTGCTGAGTCCAGTCCACTTAGAGCTATGGTTAGCATGCGTTGAAAGCTGTTTGAAGAGATTGTCAAACCGAATGGTAGTCGTTTAAATTGATAGTGCCCTTTGTTCGTTGAGAAGGCTGTCAATGGTCGTGACTCTTTCGTAAGCTCTATTTGATGGAATGAACTTGTCATGTCTAAAGTAGTGTACGTTAAACATCGATAGTTGGATGTTTCGATAATATCGATGTTTTTTTTAAAACTATCGATAGGCTATCGATAGACTATCGATGGTGTATATGTGTTTTTGCGAAATTAGTAGATACACCCAGGATTCATAATTATTTTTTTAAATAACTGAGAATTCAATTACTATTATAGAGTAACGCAGAAATATAGAGTTTTATTCATTTCCGAAATGCTGAGCATTTTGATTTAGGAAAATCAACTCGTTACATTTTGAGACTAACCGGTTTTTCCGATCACTGTGAATTACACCAGTTTTCGAAAAATTTCGTGCACACGGAAGACGCAAGTATACATGGATGCTACAGAGCAAACATTCTCATGGTTTCAGTATTTGAATCAAACTAGAAGTCGATAGGACATTTGTCGTTTTTAATGGGAGGTTTTTCCAGGTTTCGGTATATATCTATGTATTATTAATTCATTATTTGGGCAGCTATAAGTTTTGCCTTTGAATAGATCTCCAGGTAGAAATAATAGCTACTTGGATTTTTTTGCTTTCAACTTTTCCTTCGTTAGTGAATTTCCCCAGTTTCAACAGTTGAGCTGCTTGCAGATGCAATTGCCGTAAATTCAGAAGCACTCTGGGCTGACTCCGGCTTTTGAAGAAAAGAAAAGAAGTATATTTTATTTGAAGAGATTGCGCAGCTATGTTTCCATAGTCTCCACTTATTTTTTTAACCATGGATCCAGAATAGTGGCTAACATCATAAAGGCTCTTTTCTCAAACGGTATTAATCGTTCCCCCACTGACTTGCATAAAACATTATAAATATTCTTTCCAGCAGTGTTTTTTATGTTAATTCCCACTTTCGATAATTGTAGCGTCAGCCCTCGTAATAATGGAGCTTTATAAGAAAGAGTACTGTAATTTGCGCCAGATATTGTTGTCGTAGCCACATCAAATGGTTCTAATAGCAGAATAATATTCGGCAATACATTTAAATCTTCGGCGAGTAACGTTTCAGATATCTTCTCACATTCGGCGTATGCCAAATTCAATTCTTGCCTGATGTCATAGAAACATTTGATCTTGGCGTATGCGTTATTCCAAAGTGAATGGGACTGCTGAATCAACTTCAATTCAGGTTTGTTAAGCTGTCGTTGGGCAATCATCAGTATATCTGAAACAACTGCACTCGATTGAAAATAAGTATAAATATCTTTACACTTTTTCATGATAAAATGAAAATGAAGTGTCATAAATATCAGAAAAAGTCAAATTTAAAGTATGCGCGAAGCATGGAATATGATTAAAATGAAATTTTGCTTGCATTAACATTCAAGCAGCATATTTGACCAAATGTTCCATTTGCTTAGTGTATTTCTCGCCTGAACAAGAAATAACAAGATAAGTACTCCCTATCTACGTACTCCATAGTCTAAATTCTGTGAATATTTTCGAGTCTGAAAATTTATCTTTTCAATTACACCAACAATAGTATTCACCAAACAGGCATAAAATAAATGTGCAACTTACTTCTGCCATTGCCTAAAATATGTGTCTTCCTTTTATGTTAAATTCCGTACAAAATGTAGAAATTAGTTTACCTCTATGAAAAAAATGAGATGTGACTACCAGTATTCTTTCTTTGTTTCGATTTGTTCACAAATCAGTAGTTAAAGAAATATGTTGAACTGCATTTATGGCATTTTTAACCCGCGTTTTAACATCTTCGAAGTATTTTGGTACCAAGGATGTTTTCAATGTTTTGGTGTCAGGAATTGCATGTTTGTGGTGTCAGGAATCGCAGCCACGAAATCCTTCATGTTCTCCTTTCCACAAAGGCCATATAACAACCATAGGAACGTATAATTCATCTAAATATTTTTTTCGGGCAGAATCATCTGCTTAGAATTTCGCTCTTCCAAAATAGTTTTGATGATAGTTCAAGATTTCGTTAAACTGCTCTCAAAGATGCTACTAGGACCGTGGGTTTTTGCTATAGGCTCAACAGAAAATAATTGCCACTATGATTTATGTTTCCGTTTTTAATGATCTGATTGCTGCATATATTACTCTTAGCAAAATCGTTATTTGGAATTATTTTTCTCTCAGTCGCAATTTTCCGCGCTTTTTTTCACGTGCAGTTAAATTTTACATTTTTTTCTTCTGCATGTTATTTCACCTTACAGTAAATAAAAAGTGACAAAACAAACAAAATATAAGAGTGGTCTGCTATCTTTGGTTGGTGCTGTTTTATAATAACAAGAAAAGGAAATATTATTAAATAAGAAAAACGAAACAAACGTAAAATACTCACAGTGGATGGGATGGTATAGAAATGTTACCTTACGCATTTTTTGCAGTTTTCAAAAACTATCGATTGCAAAAAAAAACATCGAGGTTTTCGATAGTTCTAAACTATCGATAGTATCGATAGTACTATCGATGTTTAACGTACACTAGTCTAAAGTAGAGAAATATTTAGCTCTCCCCAGACTATCTAGAACATCTTCTAGTCTTGTTAGAGGGAATTTATCGTTGACTATTTTCTTATTTAGTGCTCTAAAATCAACCACTAGTCTCCATTTATTTGCGCCTTGTTCACTTTTCTTCGGTGTTAGAAGTAATGGTGAGTTATAGGGGCTGGTTGAATTTTCGATGACCTTGCTGTCTAACAATTCCTGTACTTGTTTATTTATTTCGTTAATATGTGTATGAGGTAACCTGTAGTTCTTTATGTATGTCGGTGTGGTATCTGTAACTTGTATTTTTTGAGTGTAGAAGTTGTTTGTGGATAAAGCTTCACCTTCTAAGTGGAATATATGCTGGTATGTTTTAAGAATTTCTAGTAGAGACTTCTGGTCTTTCGCATTCAGATGATTTATTTTAAAATGTTTTAATATGTCTTTAAATCTTTGTTCGTCTCTGATGTTTCGGGCTACTGATTTACTTATTTCATAAGTTTTGAAGTTTCTTAACGGTTCGGTTTCAATTTTAAAATTTTCGAGTATTACCTCTTCTTCATTTGTGTTTAATATCTTAATGTGTTTTACGCCTTTTACTGGGATTATTGAACTGGCTATATAAACTCCTGGTTTAATTTCTTTGTTAGTGGTTACACTATCTTCCTCTATGTTAATGTCGATGGGACATACGTATTCACACCTTGGTGGTACTGCAATCCTCTGTTTTCTTGTAGCGATAGGTATAGTATGGTCTTCATAATTTATATTTATTGTTATTGTGTATGTTTCATAGTTTATTCTTGCTAATTTTTGGGTAAGAAAATCCCTTCCTAATATTCCGTCCGTAAGAATAGGAAAATCAGATTCCACTATTTGAAATGGAAAATTGATGTTATTTCCATCAATACTCAAATTTAAATTAGTCGTTCCAATCGACTGTATTTGTTCATCGGTTATTCCGGAGAATTTACATCTTTTGTCTTCATTTATGATTTGATCATCCGGAATCGCACTTGCTTTACATAATGACACATCTGCTCCAGTGGCAACCAATAATTTTAAATATTTTCTATTGTCCTTGCAGTAAATCGAGACGTAATTCTCGAGCTGTCTGTTAAGTAGTAATATTTTTTCTGTCTTGGTCCCGGGGTCAACTTTTATTGTTCGTTGTCGCTGGCCTCCGGGCTCGTCCCGTTTCCCTGGACTATATTTATTCGTTGTCTCCTATCGTTGAAATTTCTGCTATTAGTTCTGCTGTTATCATAGTTTCTGTGATTTCGATAATTTACTTCATTACTCCTTGAGCTGTGATTGTTTCTATTATTATTGTTATTTCTATAGTTATTATTTTTATTAGTATTATTTTGATTCCACTCATTATTTCTATTATTATAAGTATTTCTGTTATTTCTGTAACTATTCGAATTGTTCATTTCACTTGATCTTGAATTGTAATTGTCTCTATAATTTCTATTCTGGTTGGTGCCGTTATTTCTATTATTGTTATAGCCATGAGACGTGTTATTATTATTAAAAGTGTTTCTGCTGTTATGGTTATATTGTTGATTATAATTCGGTCTTCTATTAATATACATTATATTTTCCGGTGTTCTATTACTTGTTTCAAATTCAGTTGCGATCTGTATCGCTTCTATAAATGTCTTAGGTTGCGCAGCAAAAACAGTAGGCTTAAGGGCTTCATTTAATCCATTCTTAAAAATTGTAAGCGCGTAAGAATCATTAGACTTTACTATCACTGCCTTTTCTTGTGCAGTTGTATTTTGTCCTAGGCTATTTATTTGGATATCACTCAATTCACTAATGAGCTCAGACAATTTTTCTCCATATTTTTCTACAGTTCCGCGTTGTTGTAGCTGAGCCAGTTGCGTGTGTATTTGCTGTAATGTTTTCTTTCTTTTGTACCTATTTTTTAAGTGTTTTTCTAGCGCTGAATAATTGTATATTTCTAATGTACTTAGTTGTACCTTCACGCTTGCTCCTAACTTTACATTTTTGACGAAATTCAATAAATTCAATTTTCCTTCTTCATTCAAACTTTCATTTAGTAACCCAACTATGGTTAAAAATGCATCAACCTCTTTTGGGTTTCCATTGAAAGTTGGTATTGATTTTAAAGCTATTTCTATATTGAAAGTTCCCATTTTATTTTCTACTGCTTGCTCTAATTTTTCCTCTAACAACTCTTTCGCTACAATATATTTATCTAAGAATGTTTTTCGCAATTCTGAACTATCTTCTGTATCTAGTACTCTTTTCTTTAAATCTTCGATATCACTTAATTTTTCTATTATGGTATCGCTTTTGTATACCCTTCCCGGAGTTTTTTTTTAAATTTATAATAACTTTCGAAATGGCATTTATCTGCTCTTCCATTTAAAAAATAATGTTCATACCATGGACCATAGGTTTTTGTTTCAAATTTTTTTTTTTTGTATTCTAATAAAAATATATTGTTTTTTGTTTAGTTTTCATTTATTATTATTTGTTTTTTTTTTAACAACAATAATTCATTTTATTTAATTCATTATTCATTCTACTGTCTTTGATTTTACATTTATGTATGTACATTTTTGTTTTTACAATTCTTCTTTATATATTTTTACTAATGTTCGAAGAAGAACATTAGTATTAAAATCACTTTGGCCAAAACTTCATATTTCTATATATATATATATATATATATATATATATATATATATATATATATATATATATATATATATATATATATATATATATATATATATCATCAAAAAATTTCAGTGAAAAAATCTCAGGAACGCGCCATCCGATTGAGCTGAAATTTTCAGGACACATTAATGTATATGCAGAATAGTGCCAGGTCTCACAAAAAGTTAATAATCTTTAACCCTTTGGCGCCGGCGGCCATTTTAGTGATTTTTTTAATATACCTATTATTCCGTACACAAATAGTTTTTGCAAAAATAAAGCTGACAACATAAATTTCGAATAAGTTTAACATATGAATCAGATAATGTTTTGGAATTTTTGAACCCCATGTGTGCGCTGGGTGCCTAAAATGAGAACAAGAAAATTTGAAAATTTTTAAATTGCGATAACTTTTGACAGAGCTATTCCATGATTACGAAATTTTCAGGACATGTTTGTTTTATTTAGTTGCAGATCAGTGTACGTTTTAATGAGCGTGCTGGCAACCCTGTAGCTAGGGCAGGCACTGAAAGTGAAAACTTCCAAATCATCGTCTCTCTTGAAAAAATGTCGTTTCTTAAAAAAAAAGCCGCTCATATGTAAATTTTGTGCTTTGTTTACATAGGCAAAAAATAAAATTTGATATGGTATAACGGGCACGCTTGGTAACCCTTGCCCAAGTTACCTATATTTTTAGCATAAAAAACTTCTGTTCACGGAAACTCACGATCCGATGAACAGAATTTATTGAAATTTGCAGAATGTATTGGCCTTAAATAGGACCAGGTCTGATAGAAGTGATTTTGAAATACGGGCGATTCTGTGCCAGTGGTGCCATCTTGAAAAACCACTAAAAAAGATAACTGCTTTTAGCCCTATAAATTCTGATTGAATCGTTCGATTTTGACGAAATCCACACCGTAGCTGTAGCTTTAAACCACGTTTGGTCGAAATTTGGTCGAAAAATTCGGTTGGAGCTGCCAGCTATGATAATTTTGGTGTCTTAAATTTGAAAAAATAAAAATTTGGAAGTGAAAACATTCAAACGACCGAATATCATAAAAAATGTCCGTTTCTACAATAAAACCAATCTGTATACAAATCTCATGCTTAATCTACACAGTCAAAGTAAAACTTTGGAAATTTCATGTCGGACAAGAACGGTAACCCTTTCTCAGTTAACCTATATTTTTAGCTTCAAAAACTTCTGTTCACGGGAACTCACGAATCAATAATCAGATAGAATTGAAATTTACAGAATGCATTGGACTTAAGTAGGGCCAGGTCTGATAGAAGCGATTTTGAATTGTAGGCAACTCTGTTCTAGTGGTGCCATCTTGAAAAATTACAAAGAAAAAAAAAATGCTTTTGCCCCATGAAATGTGAATAAGTACCAGATTTTCATGAAATTGACACAGTAGCTGAACCTTACTCTAAACTCTGTTTGGTAGAAATTTAGTTGAAAAATTCGATTGGTGCTGCCAGCTATGGTAATTTTTGTGTCTTTGGTTTTGAAAATTCGCTCAGGAAAATAAAACTTTTTGCCCTATAACTTCCAGTGCAGTCATGAAATCGATACGAATTTCATACAATTACTGGAACCTATTATAAACATTATTCAAGCCAAATTTGGTTGAAAAGCCATGATAGGGTTGCCAGCTATTGTTGGTTTTGTGTTTGTTTGCAATATCTTTATTAAGCGGTTTTATCGTAGAATTTTCAATTGGTAATGATATTGTAGTGACAATAAACAGCAAATATTAAGCTTTCGATTATTTGAAAAAAATCTCTGCAGGTAACCATAAATTTCTTTATACTCCTATAACTTCAAATGTTATATAACAACGTGAAGCAGATGTGATATATTCTTGGCTTTGATACTGGCGAAAGGTTGCCAGCACGAGTCGGTTGTGCTACTTTTGTATCAATAAATGCTTACAGTTAGTATTCATACCAGAAACATTTACAATGAAAATAAATAACCGATGTTTCAATTCCCAAAGTTCTGCAAATTTTTCGGATCGCAGCCCCAAACTCCAACTTCAGTTACAGTGCTGCAGGCACTGAGCATTTTCTTCATTGATATTAAATGAGATGCTGCTTTCAAAATTTTGTGAAATAAGCAACTGATAACGAATATAATCAACCCGTTTTTTGCTCTCATAATCGTTGAAATTCATGCCAGTGGTAATATCTGAAACCTTCTACCATATGAGTTATAATGCATTCTTGAGACAAAAGTAAAACGTGGCATTTGAAACAATTTGGCCGTAATAAGCAGCGCATGTGGTGGAATATGCACTCAAAACCTGCACGATTCTTCTACTGTTCTTCGAACATTAGTGTTTCTAGCGGTTCAGGTGCGCTAGAGTTTTTTTTTTTTAATTCGTTTGTTATTTCTTTGATACGTTCGAATAACTCCCCTTGTATTTCCCAGGGTGGTGGGTCATCTTCATTCGTCGCTGCTCTTCTAAGCGCCGCTCGGAGTCTCCTCAAATACACCTTTTTGCCTCCGCGTTTCTTCTGTTTTCGTCTCGTGTCCTGGGGCCCTACTCTGTAATGCGATTCGTATTTGAAACGATTCGCAATCGAACATTTGGCACTCTAGATTTCGATTTTCGCATTTTATGTTTTGCGATGTTCAAATTTCGTTTGTTTGTGCACTTGGTAATGCGAATGCGAATGTCAAAATGGTTCGATTAGTGCAAATTTCATTCGACAACAAATTTGCGTTCGCATAGATAAGTGAAAGTGAAGAAAAAATCAAAATGTGAGGTTTAAGTGCAAATTATTTGTTATTGTATGTGATTTAATTAATTTTGATATTTTAAGGGAACAACAAAATGCGAAAAAAATGCAAACAACGAACAGGCAGTTTGAAATAATGATGGAATTTATGAAGGAGCACCCGGATTTGGCAAAGGGCATATTAAAAACATCTAATGCCAAGAAAACTGCTGCAAATTTGTGGTCCAGGCTCACGGTAGAGTTAAACGCAGCAGGAACTATTTCCCGCGATGTGACTGGATGGAAAAAAGTAAGTCGTACATCACATTAACTGTGAATTGAGTGTAATGAATATTTTGAAATACTAGGTTTGGGCAGATTTCAAGTTCCACAGTAAAGCCAAATTGAGAAAAAATGAGATTAGTATCAGGGAAACTGGCGGTGGGCTCTCAAAACACTGTCCATTGTCAGTAATGGAGGAAGAGGTGGCTAATTTGATGTCTCTGAACCAAAGTGTCCAAGGCATTAGCGGAGCAGCACGTTTTGGAGTTGCTCCAGTTCGCACTGAAAGTGGGGAGAGTACAAATATTGTGGAAAACGGCCCGGATGTCGAACTATCTTCTGAAAGAATTCCACCAAGTTTATCTGCCGCAAGGAATACTCCAAGAAGACCTTATCGAGTAGAAAGAGACGATCTTCTGGAAAAACAAGTGGAGAATCAGATTAAATACCAACGAAATTCCATACATATTTTAAATAATATTAATGGAAATTTAATAAAGATTTCAAAATATTGTAAAAGACAATATAAAATGCAGGAAAAAAAATATAAACTTTCAAAGGAAAAATTTGAACATAAGAAGCGGAACGACCATGAGCAAAATAAATTAAAAAGAGAAAAGTTAGAAATTAAGAAAAACAAATAGAGTCAATAAATATTGCATTTACTACTCAATAATGTAATACCCTTTGTTTTTTTTATTTCATAAAATACACATCCATATATAATATTATACATATATTTAATCATTTATTTTAAGTATTTTACAATAAATATATATAAACAAAATATAAACAAAAATATTTAACCTTGGGTTATCATATTATTTCGTATTTGATCCCTTATTCTCTTTGCAATATTCGATGCATTGCTATCTGTTGTATTAGCAATAATATTTAAAGGAATCAATGCTTCCTCTGGCTCTTCTGGTAAGTTTGAAGGCAATTCAATATTATAGAGCAAACATATGCTATGTAATGCGTAGCATACATTCAGAATTCTGGCAACTGTTTGTGGGGAATAATGTAGCTCCCTAGCTGCTAGAAGACATCGAAAACGTCCTTTCAACACTCCGAAAGTCCTTTCAATTATGCACCGAGCTTTCGAAAAATTTTGGTTGAACAAACTTTCTCCTGAGCCTTCCAAAGTATTTCTGTAAGGAGTAAGAATCCACGGCTCTAGAGGGTATGCCGAATCACCTGTAAAGGAAGCCAATTATTTTTATTCCACTGTGTGAAAAGAATAATTTCCAACCAAGGATCCAGGTTTCTCTCTCCCCATTTTGATAATTTTGCATCAAAAATTGTCTTTCGGCAGAAAGATTCCATACATGCGAGTCATGCGATGCACCTCCAAAACGTCCATCAACGGCTTTGATCATCATTTTGTGATCACATATCTAAATTTTAAGTTTTCATTAAATACGGTTTCAAATCACTTGTATAATAACTTACAATCATCGCGTTGAGGCTGTGCTTTAACTTTCTGTTGAAATAAAGGTGTTCTTGATTGGCTGGCCTTATCATTTGGATATGTGTGCCATCAACAACGGCAATTGCTCTCGGAATGCCGTTTTCATAAAAAAAAATCCTAGCTTCTCTTTTCTCACCCTCCGTCATTTCGAACACGATGTGTCTAGGACATAGCACTTTCTCAATGGCCAAGCAAATCTCGGAAAAACAACTTGAAAATGTTTGTTGTGCAAGTCCAACATGACAATCCTGTCCTATTTGGTGCTGGTAGCCCCCTTGGGCCAGGAATTTCAAAGCTGCAGATAGTTTCACTATTGGAGGAATACCAGAAGATCTCTGCCGCACTTTTAATTCGCGCTCAATGCTGCTGAGCACGTACATAAACGCGTCCTTATTTAAACGAAAATTTCTAATAAAGCTGGAAGAACAAAAAACGTTTAGCGCGTACATTACCTTCCTCTCACATACTATACCTTTTGTTACAGAGACTCATTATATTTGAATGGTCTCTGAGGATTTTCCGCTGAATCCTCTCTTCGTTATTACTTTCTGCATGAAACCACAATGCAACCGAATCCATTTTTTCAATGTACTTGTTTCACCTTTTGACGTATACATGAAAGTGTTGAATATATTTTACAAAACTGATGAAATATACTTAGTTGGCAACGCCACCACAGATGCGAACGAATTACGGAGTGACAATTAGCTATCGAATCGCATTTTGCTTTCGAATCGCATTGCCTTTCGAATCGCATTACAGAGTAAGGCCCCTGGTATGGTATCGTAGTTAATTTCGCTTCGTCCTTCCGCGCCTGGATGATCCGCGGGTCCTCCCTTGGTTGAGGTCCTCCTTCTTTGGGAAGGTCGGATTTTAAATTTATTTGGTCCGCCGTTGGCACGGTCGCCATGTAATATGTAGCTGAATTCGTGGACACTGGTATTTAGTTACAATTTTTGCTCCTCGAGCCAGAAAACAATTTTAGATCGCTATTTACTTTTGCTTTGGCGAGCCTGTCGCCGCTTACGCAAAAGCAAATTAAAAACTTTGCCTTGGCGAGCCTGTCGCCGCTTTTAAGCAAAGAGAGACTAAAGACTTTGCCTTGGCGAGCCTGTCGCCGCTTAGCTAGTCTATATCAGTCCTTTTCCTTTGTACAAAGAATAAAACAAATTCTTTTTTTGTACACCTGGTCGCTGCTATGGTTTTGGCTTACCAGCAAAGAATGTTCCTTTATTGATTCCAATCCTGAGCTTTTATAGCAATAGTATTACAGTTATGTTTTTTGAAAATCTGCGCGAATCAAAAATATTTATCTAGTACCGAGTATTTACCACCGCGTGCCATTAGGGCGCTCTAGTCGCCATCTATGTGATATTTGACATTTCGACCAGTGTCGAAACGTCAAGTGTCAAGTGTACACAACAATATATATATACATATATTTATACATACACATATCATCAAACAATTTCTGCACTCGTGTCATCATATGCTGGAATGTGGCGGCAGCGTTTCGTAGTCCGGAAGGCATTCGCTTGAAGCAGTAGACTCCGAATGGTGTGATGAACGCTATTTGGTCCTGATCCTGTTCGCAAACGCTGATTTGCCAGTATCCGGCATGAAGATCTATCGAAGTCATGCATTTAGTTCCATGAGCCGCGTGTAGTAGGTCATCTATGCGTGGTAGTGGATAGTGATTAGGAGTAGTAACTGCATTAAGACGTCTGTAGACAACGCTGACTCGGGTAGAACCATCCTTCTTGGAGATCATCACCACTGGTGAAGTCCATGCTAACTCGCACTCTTCGATGAGGTTGTCGTCGATCATTTTGTCCAGTTCTTCCTTTAGTTGTAGTTTCTTTTGATAGAAGATATGGAGGGCTCGCTAATGGCGCGTGGTTGATGGTGTCGATGTGATGCTCAATATGTTTTGCGGGGAGTCCTTTGCTCTCGAACAAGTTGGCATTTTGATCTAAGACTGTATTAAGTATTTGTCTTTCTTCTAAAAATAGCTCTGGTCCTTCGTCGTTTCTTAGATGAAGGTAAATCAAGTCAAGCTCTGCAATATCTATATCTGAAAGACAGCGTGCTATTGCAAATGTGTCAGGTTGCTTCCTTCGGATACGTTTGGGTGTAGATGGTATCTGGTTTAGTAGTGGAGGTACACTGAAAGTAGAAATCGGTGAGAAGTAAGTGTCATCTTTGTAATCAATTGTTTTTGGCGGTGTCCCTTGTATAAGATCGATTGGATGAGGGACTTGGCATCTATGAAGTATTGCTTCGTGATCGTCAGAGTCCTTGGATATTCCAAAAATTTCATGTTTTGGTGTGTCCGGAATATGGTCCAGTGAAATCCGACACAAAAATGGGCGAAACTTCGGAAAAATTAGGGGAAAGCTGAATTTTGATGCGAACCTTGGTATTGGCGTGTTGAACAAAACGTCAAAAGTCCCCATCGATCCGAGTGCTGCGTCACTTTTTATACGGAGCAAAGGTCACCGAAAGTGACCTTTCCTAAATATCTCAGTAACGGTTACGTCTTCAGAAAAACAATGTATGACAAATTTGTAGCTTAAATAATTTCCAATAAAAAAGATTGTATAACTTTTTCCTGTAACCATAACCGTTTTTGAGATATATTGATCTAAACATTTGTTACTAACAGCATACTCTTTCTCACGGCATTTTAATATTATCCGATTTCGATTACGACTTGGCATGTTTGTGAGTTTGTTTTTCCATGTTTAAGAGGCGCATAAAAAAAGCATGTATGCAAACTTATCTACCACACTCCAGGGTAGGTGGAAAAGTGTGCTCCGAAAAACTACCAACACCCCCCGCCCCCCTTTGCCATAAAACTTGTTGGGACATCTGGTCGCTACTCTCTTCTCGGAAATAAACTGTATTGCTGCATCATGTTAGGGATATTCCACGAAGGAGCAGGACAAAACAACAAGATTGCTGTTGACAATAGGTTTTGTAACATATCATGGGCCTAGGAGTATGAAAAAGCAAGATAATATCATGGCATAATTCTGTAAGCGCTCATTCTTGACATAATAGGAGCTCAACCCGCTGCAGATCATCGCCGAATAATCAGTTTTTTTTACCAATTCTGTGATGACTGCATAGCGCCAAAGGGATATGACACGTCTGGAAACCAATTTGCACCTGAAATTAGGTGACCTTGCCCTGATCGTTCATGGGATAAGACGGTATGCAAAAAAACATTAAAAATACGGTTATTTCGGGATGGTTCGTTTGCGGGGGTGGGTAGGGTGTGGGTAGGATGTGGGTGTAGGGCTGGTCTTGCGATGTCAATAATATGCAATGAACAGGATAAAAAGTGATCCTATCTTGTTTAACAGTGGGCAAAGAGTAGGCAACGAGCTCATTTCTGAAGATTAGGGATGGTTGCTCAGAGATACCATTTTATGGCAAAGGGGGAGGGGGGAATTTTCGGAGCACACTTTTCTTTATACCCTGGAGTATGTTAGATAAGTTTATTTACATGTTTTTCTATGCGCCTCTTAAACATTGAAAAACAAACTCACACATCAAAATCGGATAATATTAACATGCCGTGAAAAAGAGGATGCTCTTAGTAACAAATGCTTTGATCAATATATCTCAAAAACGGTTATGGTTAGAGGAAAAAGTTATCAAACCGTTTTTGTTTAAAATTTTTTACGCTACAAATACGCTACATACATTACGCTATATACATTGTTTTTCTAAAGACCTAACCGTTACAGAGATATTTAGGAAAAGTCACTTTTGGTTACCTTTGACCCCGTATAAAAAGTGACGCAGCATACGGATCGGTGGGGACTTTTGACATTTTGTTCAACACGCTAGTACCAAGGTTCACACTAAAATGCAGCTTTCCCCTAATTTTTCAGAAGTACCATGTTAGATTTCCCCGGACTAATAGGACTTATAGGTCGGCTGCTTTTAATGAGTTCAGCAAATCTAGATGACTGAATGGTGTGTGGTTGATCACATCTGTCGGGTGTGAGTGGTCGCATATCGATGTCAGCGCTAGAACTTAGTTGCTACTTAAATCTTTCTTCTGATATAGGTCGTACTTTTTCCGTGGATTATCACAGAAGAACGATGTTGGTAGTACATGCTTTAAACGCATGTCCCTGATGCTGTAATTGTTGGTATATACGATGTATTCAAGTACCCGCACCCGTTGATCCCGTTAATGGAAATGTCAACCACTGGTCGAAACCGTGGTCGTATTTCTCTGCTGGCGTCCACTGAACAGAAATTTACTGCTTGTAGCTCTGGTGGATTATTGCGTTTCGTGCACTGGCTCGTAGTGACTCCAGGTTTGCCACATCCAAAGCATGATATGTTCTGCTGTCGTCGAATGTTGGCTGATGACTGTTGTTGCTGTTGCTTTTGCTACTCTCGCTTTCGACATGCGTCCATTGTGTAGCATCCAGTAATTTCAATTGAAATTACTGGACCCATTATTTCGACGTACACTGTCCCGTGCTTGAAATTGTTACATTTATTTCAAATTAGAACGGTTTTAAATATCGTTCGATTTGAAAAATAACAATTTACCGCAAGTCCGACGTGACTTTGTTATTGCAATTTCAAGGCGAGCGAAAATCTAACGGGATCCTCTGCGCTCGTTTCGAAATTGATATTGCGATTCAGGACAGTCGGTCTTGGGTCGCTGTGGCGACGAGTTGTGATTAAGTTGAAACGATGGGAAGCCAGTTTTGGCCCGGCGTGGCGGCGGCCAGAGTTTTGGGACGGCGCACGAAATGCTTTTACGATTAATTGGGAACTTTTGTATATTTATATCGGCAGTGGGTCGTGGATTCAAGTAACAAAAACCGTCGTGGTGGCGAGGGGTCGAACATTGATCGTGACCGAAGGCAGATGTCCACGAAGAGTGTCATAGTGACCGCACTGAAAAACAAACAAAAAATGCACCCTCATAATAGTGAGAGAAAAAAAAGAGGAAAAAAATATCAGAATCATGAGTTTTAAGAATCCGTTGTTGTGAATTAGTGAAGTTATTGTGTATTCTCTGAAACTCATATGACTTGGAATTGTTACTTCGTAGCCCGAAACATAAGCTAACGGCTGTTCTTGCAACACGTGCCGCATGATGACTAAAAATGTTCAATTGACATCAGTGGCGGCTCGTCAGGGTGGGCCCGGCCCGCCTGGCCCACCCTGACGAGCCGCGACTGGGCCCGCTCGACATAAAAACACTATTATAAGGTATACGCGGATACCAACAAGAAATATCTACTTTACTTTAACTCAGTGGCGGCTCGTATAAAATGGCCCACCCTGACGAGCCGCCACTGATTGACATGTTTCTTCATGCTGAAAAATCGATTTGTCTAGTGATGCTTATGCATGATGCTTATGACTGGATTACTTGAAGAAGTCACACGCTACGTGTCCAAAACTAGCAGAAAGAGGTGCAAAACGTATTCAGTCCGTGTCTGACTGGCAACAGGCGACCACACGTTGGATTTTGTGTCCGCGGCGGTCCACACATTACCCAACCTAGCGTACACGCTCCCCACGTGAGTAAAAGTTTAACCTTATAGCATTAAGTAAAGCGATGCGCAACGATCACATTAAAAATAGTTCGGCCGTCAACGTTATCTCAATCGCATTGCTATCTGTAAAACACTATTTGTGTATGAGGTACAGTGGCGATGACCTTTAATGGAAGCATCATTTGAATGGAGCGCTAGCAGAAACTAAACGTCAATTCTTCGCACCGGACTAACATCGCATCACACGGGAAGTTAGTGCAAAATATCGATTACGAAACACAACGACTACAAATAAAATCTGGATTAAAGAATCAAGTTTTCAACAAACAGAAATAGAAACCGCATATTTGGAAGAATATTTTCATAAGAGCAACTAGGTTGTCAACAGGCTCAAGATGCAACCAGGCCTAAATTGACACATCTGTCGCTTCATCGACTCGATACATGTGGCGGTGTTCTACCTCCAAACGAAATGCTTGCGGGGGCTTCCAGTATTTGCTGATCAGTAGATGTTGCTGCAGATGAGCAGCTATTGGACCTACATACAGGGCCTTTGTCGCCAAAACCAAGGATTTAGGATTCTCGGAACGAATGTTTTCTTTTGAAGTTGAGAAAGGTACTCTGTCGATCTCGACGCTTTTTACCTGTATCCAGTATTTAAGAAGACGGTTGCAACGATCCTGTATGAGCCGTATGTTATTCGATTGTAATCACTTTAATGCACAGCTGTACTTATCATTGATTTATGTTACTATAAACATTCCTACGTAATCATACACAAACGCGATCGTTGTCGTGAGCTCTGAGGCGAAAATAGTTATATGCAATTGATCTATGCTTTTATCAATAGCTTTGTTTAAAACCGCACAGAAAACATTGTGAGTTAACTTTATTTAACTATATCAGTCATCCATTTACTGTTCGGCGGCCATTTAAACGAAAAATGAACTTAACACATTAAAGTAAACGTAACGCAGTTAATTACGATTTAATGATTGAAAAACGTGGTTATAAAGCATTACAAGCATAAAATGCATTGCCTTCGAGTAAAATTTTTAGAAAATATTAAAAAGTTTATCCTACGTTTTTTCATGATAAGTCAAGATTCATATTTATTTTTTTCATATTTCAATTTACTTTCCCTATCGTTTCATATTTTAATATATAAATCCTCCCGAAGCTGTGTCGTAGTAGTAATTGTCGGACACCAGACACTGCACGTACTAGCTTCCCAGGATCTCGAATGAATAATTTATAGTTTTAAACGTAAGCGTCTGTTGTTTTTCTTTTGACTACAAGAGGAGAAACAATATTTACAGACGTTAGCGTCAGTTCTGGCATCTAAATTATTCGAAACTTGTTTCTACGCTCTATATTCTTGTTGGTTTCTTTACGGATGTTTATCGTACTTGCAAAAATCGTACTAATTATTAAATCGTACTAATTATTATTATTACTTGCAGATATCGTACTAATTATCGCAGTGGCGTGGCGTTCATGGAAGCAAGGGAAGCATTGCTTCCCTTACATTTGGCTGACATGAGTTTTAAATTAATAGTTTTAACTTCGAAATCGTGAAATAATCGCTTTTAAACATTTATAAAAAAAAATTCTCAAATCAAATTGTGAACATCTCACATAGTTGATCTGGTAACACCACAGAATCAAAATAATGAACGAACAACCACGACTTGGAAGCAATATAAAAATTGCATCTACAAGCATTTATTTGACCCCATATAGACTAGACTGTGACGTCATTAAAAAAAATGTGTCTGTACGGTATGTTTGGAAGCAATGAAGATGTTGCTTCCAAGGGGAAATTATCTTCTCAAGAGAGAGACTCAGAGCGGAGCTGCGAACGCATGACTACTGTGGAACTTATTCCTGCGTTCCCCTCACTAGTAGCAGGGTAAATTGTTATTGTTATCATTTTGCTTTGCTTGTGCAGATTTTTTTGTGAATGAAAAATGCTTGCTGTGAGCGAATTTGAATTACGAGATGTGGCAAGCATTGCCAGATGTTGTGGATTCGATAAGTCGTTTTATTTATGATTTATATTATGACACTATTTTTTGTGTGTTCTATTTTGTATAGAAACTTTTATGAAGGTGTTTTCAATTGGCGGCGGATTTTAGTCACTTATAGCCTATAGGATTTGGTAATAATATTTCAATGTAGTAATAGGTAAAGCTGTAGTCTAGAATTGTGTCGAATGAAATGTGTAAAATTACTGTGTAAAATTGCATGATACTTTTGATTGATATTTGAAATAGAGAAAGGTTGAAATAGGTGAATGTGTTCACTTGTTCTGTGGGTCAATATTTTAGAATTCGTCGACTTATCTAATTTTTATATAATTGGATCTCGGTAATTTGCTGAAAAAAAACATCATCAACCCGGATCGATCGAAATTGAATTCGTAAATTGTCTCTAGGTATATCAAAGAGATGTATCTACTCGGTAGTTTGATCGGAAAATTAATAAATGAAAAACTTGGAACGGATTATCGGTTGTAATCTTAAACAAAAATAATTTTGCTGGTTATGTGTACTATTTTCGAGCGTTTCAGACATTTGGCGAAATATCGGATTTTGTTATTTAAATAATGCTAAAGCTGTGAACAGGCTTGGTACAAATAGTCCTTTTACTTTTCAAGTTTGTTTCCGGTGATTTGAAGAATTGCTGAGTAGTCAATATAAATATTCAGTGATATTGCTCACGGGGCATTTCACGTGAAGCGGACAACGAAAAAAAAATCGAGGTTCTGGATTTCGTTCATATTGTGCATAATGGTACTTCTAGAAGATATGAATGTGGATTCACAAGTTTTTGTTTCTATGAGGTTTAGTTGCCGAGCTATGAGGTTCTGAATAAATGACGAAATTGACAAAAGGTTTTTTTGAAAGCGGGTTCTGAGATTCAAAACAAAATCTAAAAAACATTAAACATATTGATTGGTATAGAAAATTAGCTGTCCTTTTTAATTTTGAAATTATATTTGAAAAACAAATTTATTTTCCTGTGTGAAACCGGAAGTAGACACTTCAACTCGTAATTTGAATAATTTGGACCAGGTTAATTTTGTTTATTTTTATAACAAAACAAAGCTTAAAGTATACTTATTTTATCATAAAAGTTTTAGAATGGGATGGCCAGTAGTTTAGGAGGTAGCTGAATTTCAATACATAAAAGTCGGATGGGGCGTGGTACCGTCTAATTTCAAAATTAAAAAGAACAGCTAATTTTCTATACCAATCAATATGTTTAATGTTTTTTAGATTTTGTTTTGAATCTCAGAATCCGCTTTCAAAAAAACCTTTTGTCAATTTCGTCAATTATTCAGAAGCTCATAGCTCGGCAACTAAACCTCATAGAAACAAAAACTTGTGCATCTACTTTCATATCTTCTAGAAGTACCATTATGCACAATATGAACGAAATCCAGAACCTCGATTTTTTTTCGTTGTCCGCTTCACGTGAAATGCCCCACAGTTAGGAGAAATTGAGAAACAATGAAGATAATGAACATTGTGTGTCATTTAGGATGTCAAGAAGAACAATTACATAGTCATAATGAAAATGTGTATTCTTACAATAGGGGTAAATCACCTAAAGACAATAAATATTTTGACAGTACATAACCGATAATTGCCAGCTCAATTGGACCAAGCAAAGGTTTTTTCCGGCACATCAAATTATATTCAAAATGATCTCATTAGTTTCAAAACGATATCATTGTAATGCAATTCAGAAAAGCAAATTCATAGCAATAATATTAGATAAAACAACCGATATATCATATCGATCACAACTTTCAACAACCTTCGGTTATATTACTTCTTTCGGGCAGATAAAGATACTTTCATAAACCTCACTGATATTTCTGATAACCAAAATGCGTCCCGTTCATTTAACTTTGTATTGCATACTGTCCGAAAATTCAAAGCCTTGAGGAGCCTCTGTAATATCCGCCAAAACAACTGGTTTGAAAACATGTATAAAACAAATGGATAAAAACGCAATATATATTCATTTCTTCGAACATCGACTAAATTTGATTTTATCTAAATCGTGCAATAGTATACGCGAACGCAGAATTTTCCAAATCTATTACTAGTTTTTCAACAACGACAATAATTTTATTTGCTTTGCATTTATTCGTCAAAAAATGCGTCCGAAATTAGCTCCGAAACGGTGGACTTTTAATGGTTGGTTATTTTTAACAATTTTTCTACAATAAAGAGCAATTAAAATAACTCGTGGAATATATAACGGAAAATGATAGTGCTATTTGAGGCGGAGAGATCGTTAATAATGAGAATGGGTTTTTTATTTTACTTAAAGATTCTTAGTTTATTTTTCTGTTGAATGTTTAACATACTGATCGATATACTTCAGTCCTAACAATGTAATATACTGTATCATATTCACAAAATGGCAAAATTTGAAGATCAAAAACAAGCTTCAAGAAATAGTTTCACGGTAATTGGGAACGATTTATGGTTGATTTGTGAAACACCACAACGTCGTTAAACAGCAAGGTGCATAATTGAATAAATGAGAATGTTGTATCATTCTTTACAAGTGCTTATGTCGAAATAATTGGTAGCATAATCGTTAAAATAAAGTCAAGGTTTTCATCCTTAAAAAGTTTCAGATTTTTAAATCTTTTCAATTCTTCGAAGTTTGGCCACTTTCAAAAATATTATATTTCTAGTTCTAGGAATGTTATTATTTTGCTGATAAATATTCATATGGTTTCTTATTGTGTGAAGGACTGTGAACTTTTATTTTCATAAGAATACATAATGTCTACTCTCACGTCCCCGTTAGTAATTCCTGGGTGCTTTTATACAGGGGTTCTATTACACGTAACGAATTTGCGGAAAGCGTAATCAACCATGGACGTCAGCCATGGACATCAACCAATTGCTTCCCTTCGGTAAATTGTCACGCCACGCCACTGAATTATCGTACTAATTATTAATTATAATTATTTCGAAGAATTTTTAAACAGAGATATTAACTATATATTATGAAGGCATTCAAATTCCTATTATCATCAATATGAATACGAGAATTCGAACGACATTTTTTTTAAAGGCATAACCACCTTCAATCCATAAAAAAAAAACAAAAAAATTAAACCAAGATCCTTATTTACAAATGACATTGAATACAATACTTACAAAAATTCAAATCAAAGTGCAGGTTTTTAGAACAATCAATTGCAGCCAAATCCATTAGATATAAAAAAATAATTTAAAACTTTATGGAAATGTGAACTAGTAAGACTTTATTATAGCTAAGTTGCCGGCACGGCTTTTGACGAGAGAATGCGAGGGGAACAAAAATAAAACAACACGACGATAAGATTTTACGAAGCAAGTTTCCCATAGGTTGTACTTTTTCCATCACATAAAGATTCTTGTAGCTGTGAGGTTCGTACAGTAATGGATTAATATGATTGATCTGCATTTAATTACTCTTACAATCTAGTTTTGATTCTAAGGTCGATTTTCATGTTTCCATGAAAATTGTGTTTTGTTTTATTGTCCCAGCTCACTAAAGTTGATTATTATGTACAGGATCCACAAGAAACATTAGAATGCAATTACTTGGTGATTATCATAAATATACTTTGTATACTATTTCAAATAGATTTCACTTTTTTCATATTTGTATATTTATCTTCTTGATGAACGGTAGAAAACAGTAAGTTCTCTATTGCATAACACACTACTTGTAAAATACTTGGAAGCTTAAGCATAATTAAGAATTATCAGAAAACCGCGAATAATAATGAATTGTTATATTTAGAACACTTGGCTTCTTATTGGGCGAAGGCCTGAGAAGCTCTTTTCTGTTTTAGAGTCCGCGCATGGCCTGGCTGGCCTATGAATAATTAGTGGTTTTTGAGTTTCAGCACTTTAAAGGGAGGGATACTGGCCAATCTCTTTTAGAATTTTCAAATTTTGGTCTAGTTTGTTTGAGCCTTGAAACATGGCCAGTATCAGTGGGTGGAGGACCCCAGACCATCGGGGTCAGGGCACCGCCACCATCGGGGGCCCGGGGCTGTCTGCCTCACCCGGATTCCTCTGAAAAGAGAGGCAGCATTTTTCTCGCTTTTTCCTTGTTTTAGATTTTCCATTTTCTGGCTCCGTGCGTCGTCGCGAGCACTGGGTCTGCTTAGACAGCCCATGTTGCAGAGCTGTGGGTGGTTTCCTTAACGGAACTATGCCCCCTTTGTCCCTTGGGTATTTTTATATACCAGTTTGCGGCTACGTTATTATGATGGATGAAATAATACGTAGCATCCCGTTTTTTTTAGAGCTAATCAATCCCATTGTTTCAAGAACCCACCCCAGCCGTAGCGAGCTAGCAAAGCGGCACCCCAGCATCCGTCGGGGTTGATTAAAGGGTCCTCCGCTAATGCGGACGAGGGGCCTTCACGGCCATTTCTAGGGCACCCTGCTCTCGGGGCAATTATTATTTTTTTTTTAATTTGCCTCTTGAATGGCATTAGCCATTCCACTTCTGTTTGACCTTAGCCATCTTGGTTCCGGAATTCGGTCTGGTTCTGAGTTGTGTTATTCCCTCCCCATTCAAACACAATTCCCTACAATTGTGTATCCGAAATTGCTGCAAAAGTCACATTTTAGTCGGTGTTCCCTCGCTGCCTTTCTCTCTGCGTTATTTTCTTCAACGATTCGAGCGCTGCGTCGAAGACCCTCAAAAGTCTTCACTACATCTCTAGGGGTATGTTGTCGGATCTTTAAGCTGAGCAGACCAAAAAGAAGGTCCAACTACTGTTTCGGAGTATGCCTCTTTGGGAGGTTCGCAGATAAATAGATCTGTTGAAGTGTCTTCGCTCTGCTTTTTCTTAAAGAGTTCCATTTAGACCTGGTATGCTGGCTTCGAAGGTGCAAAGGTTGTTCGGAGAACCATGACAACCTTTTCCCACGTATCCGCTTCTCCTTCGACACCTTGCCACCATGTTGCTGCAACTCCTTGGAGAAGTTGTTGCGTTGACGAACTCTTCCAGTTTTGCTCTGCTTCTTTCTCCGTCAAAACGTGCTGAGCAACTGGCATAATTACTGTTGGAAGGTAGTGTGCTAGTGGTGCGAAGAGCGTTAAGGTTCAGTTAGCAAACCTGTTTCGCGTCCGCTCCGTTTGTGTCGAATTTCGAAAGTTCCATATACTTTGCATTGGAAAACGCAGCGATAGCTATCCAACCGGTGCGTCGGACGGAACGGAGCACAAAAGATGATCAAATTTCATCTTTGGACGCATCGAGAGAGAGAAAGGTGGGTTTAAAATGATTGGCAAGGCATTCTGTCAGCTAAGAGTTTTTCAAGGCGCATATATTTTCACAATGTTTTGTGGAGTAGATAATACATTTTCCTGAAAGCGTACTTTATAGTTATAAATCTTACTGATGAAATAATGTCAATTTATCGATGGTTCAAAAAACAGTCAATATTTGTTGAACCGATTAAATTGATGTCTGCACTAAATTTGTTTCTCTTTCATTTATCTTCACAACTGCTGCATTTAAAATTTAATTGAGAATTTTCCAAACATAGCATGCTTGAAAATAGCGTGACAAAAATAATAGTAGCTGTAATTAATTATAGTTCGAAAGTTTAATTGATTTCGAAACCAAACACCCGAGTAGAAATGTAAAAAAGCGTTGACGTCATTATACCTTACTTAATCAGTCAGAATAAGCAGCCATGATATTAATTTTGAAAGCCATCTCTTTTTTCCCTGGTGGATGAATACTTCCTAATAAGTAAAAATTTAGCAATATTCTGGTGAAATACCAGTGTCTACCTAGGACTGCCATAATAATTCGTTTGGAGTATATAACAAATTTCTGAATATGCAATACATACTGTGAAATTACTATGAAAAATTGCCTCTATCATACGTTTGCCTACTGCGATGTCCATGAATGGAATAAAGGTAAGGTTGATTAAGGTTTAGTTACTGAACGTAGGCAGAAAAGGTGCATTCTTGAATGCGAATGTGTAAACATGTATCCGTCGTATCTTAATTGTATTTTTTTTACTAAATCCTTTAACCTGTTTTAATGAGCAGTTTACAACTTCGCACACATAGTTATTTTTCAATAAACACACAAATATATTCAAATAAAATTCTTGAATGGTATTTTAGGAGAGGTATAAAAATGGCAATATTTATCCCGTCATTTATAAGTAATAATTTTTTGTTCGACCATGACAGACGAAATCTTCATCGAAAAAGTGAAGAATTATCCCAAGTTCTACGATAAAAAACATCGGGACTATATGAACCACGTTCAAAAGGAGCGAATCTGGCGTGATTTGTCCAAGAAAATGAGAATTGACGGTAAGTTTACACTTTCGGCAAAGGTTAATCGTCAATTGAAGATACTTTCTTTTCAGCGAAGAAGAAGTGGAGGGGGTTTAGCGACAAATATGGGTCCTCAACAAAGAATGTGCCTTCATGGCCGATGATGCCGATGCTTTCTTTTTTAGAAGGCTTCGTAAAACCGAGACGGTAAGTTTAAACAATTAAATGTAATCAATACAACAATCAATTTCGTAAATCGTTTTAGCGTTATAGAAAACTATTACTCGCCAAGTGAGCCCCGATCAGAACCGCCATCCTCTTCGGTTACCACAAGCCCCGATGAAGCTGCTGCCGAAATTTCAGACAGCTGCATGGTGGATGCAGAACAAACAGTTAATACAAATAGGAAGCGTAAAAGAAAAATTGATATTGAGTCTGCCTTCCTGAAGACTCTTCAAAAATTTTATGAAAAACTGGAGACCGTCGACGACGACGACGACGACAGGCTTTTCACTAATGTTCGAAGAAGAACATTAGCATCAAAATCGATTCGGCTAAAAATTCATATTTCAATATATATATATATATATATATATATATATATATATATATATATATATATATATAAATATATATATATATATATATATATATATATATATATATATATATATATATATATATATATATATATATATATATATATATATATATATATATATATATATATATATATATATATATATATACATATATATATCATCAAAAAATTTCAGTGAGATAATCTCGGGAACGCGCCATCCGATTGAGTTGAAACTTTCAGGATACATTGGTGTACATGCAGAATAGGTCTCACTAAATGTCAGTTATTGTTAACCTTTTGGCGCCGGCGGCCATTTAAGTGATATTTTTAATATACCTATTATTTCGTACACAAATCATTTTCTCAAAAATAAAGTTGACGAAATAAATTTCGAACGCGTTTTACATGTGAATCGGATAATGTTTTGGAATTTTTACACCCCATGTGTGCGCTGGGTGCCTAAAAAGAGAACGGGAAAATTTGAAAATTTTTAAATTGCGATAACTTTTGACAGAGCTATTCAATCATTACGAAATTTTCAGGACATATTTGCATTATTTAGGTGTAGATCTGTGTAGTTTTAATGGGCGTGCTGGCAATTCTGTAGCTAGGGCAGGCACTGAAAGTGAAAACCTCCAAATCATCGTCTCTCTTGAAAAAATGCCGCTTCTTAAAAAAAAAGCCACTCATATGTAAATCTTATGCTTTGTTTACATAGACAATAAAAAAAATTTGAGATGGTATAACGGCCACGCCTGGTAAACCTTGCCCAATTTACCTATATTTTTAGCATCAAAAACTTCTGTTCACGAAAACTCACGACCCGATAAGCAGCATTATTTGAAATTTGCAGAATGTATTGGTCATAAATAGGACCAGGTCTGATAGAAGTGATTTTGAAATGCAAGCGATTCTGTGCCAGTGGTGCCATCTTGAAAAATCACTAAAACAGATAACTGCTTTTAGCCCTATAAATTCTGATTGAATCGTTCGATTTTGACGAAATTCACACAAACCACGTTTGATAGAAATTTGGTTGGAAAATTCGGTTGGAGCTGCAAGCTATGATAATTTTGGTGTCTTAAATTTGAAAAAAAAAAAATTTGGAAGTGAAAACATTCAAACCATCGAATATTCAAAAAAAAATTCCGTTTCTTACAATAAAACCAATCTGTATACAAATCTTATGTTTTATCTATACGTTCAAAGTAAAACTTTGGAAAGTTCATGTCGGACAAGAACGGTAACCCTCTCCCATTTAACCTATATTTTTAGCAGAACCAGTATTCAGATACAACTGATTTTTACAGAATGCATTGGACTTAAGTAGGACCAGATATGATAGAAGCGATTTTGAATTGTGGGCAACTCTGTGCCAGTGGTGCCATCTTGAAAAATTACAAAGAAAAAAACTGCTTTTTGCCCTATGAAATGTGAATTAGTTTCCAGATTTTCATGAAATTGACACAGTAGCTGAATCTTACTCTAATCTTTGTTTGGTGGAAATTTGGTTGAAAAATTCGATTGGTGCTGCCAGCTTTGGTAATTTTTGTGTCTTTGGTTTTGAAAATTCGCTCAGGAAAATAAAACTTTTTGCCCTATAACTTCCAGTGCAGTCATGAAATCAATACAAATTTCATACAATTAATGGAACTTATTATATGCATTATTCGGGCCAAATTTGGTAGAAGAGCCACGATAGGGTTGCCAGCTATTGTTGGTTTTGTGTTTAATTGCAATATCTTTATTAAGCGGTTGTATCGTAGGATTTTCAATTGGTAATGCTATTGTAGTGACAATAAACAGCAAATATTTTCGATTATTTGAAAAAACTCGCTGCAGGTAGCCCTAAATTTCTTTATACTCCTATAACTTCGAATGTAATATAACAACGTGAAGCAGATGTGATATATTCTTGGCTTTGATACTGGCGAAAGGTTGCCAGCACGAGTCGGTTGTGCTACTTTTGTATCAATAAATGCTTACAGTTAGTATTCATACCGGAAACATTGACAATGAAAATAAATAACCGATGTTTCAATTCCCAAAGTTCTGCAAATTTTTCGGATCGCAGCCCCAAGCACCAACTTCAGTTACAGTGCTGCAGGTACTGAGCATTTTCTTCATTGATGTTATATGAGATGCTGCTTTCAAAATTATGTGAAATAAGCAACTGATAACGAATATAATTAACCCGTGTTTTGCTCTCATAAACGTTGAAATTCATGCCGGTGGTAATATCTGAAACCTTCAGCACATGTGGTGGAATATGCACTCAAAACCTGCACGATTCTTCTACTGTTCTTCGAACATTAGTGTTTCTAGCGGTTCAGGTGCGCTAGAGTTTTTTTTTAATTCAATTTTATGTCGAATGAAAAAAGTCCAAGCGGCGATGGAATACCAGTCTTCGCCAACTTAATATAGTTAAATTTGGAAATGTTTTTATATATTTGTGGCCTTACAATGTATATTATTATTGCAACAGTATAAATGTGATTTCCTTTCAAGTTGAACAAAATAATTATTTCAACAAAACAAACAAGTTTAAATTTATTCGTATTCTTCATTATCATTTATAAAAATTTTATTACTAATGAACAGTGAATATTTTTCCTAATGTATTGAAAACGAACCGCTCCTTCTTCTTTGAGGTATTTTTTTAGGCAATCCCTCAGATTAAAGGCATTCCTGGACGCATTATTAGCTCCCAACCGAATGGAATGCAGACCTTGCAGCTCCTAGCTCCATTCGCCAAGATGCAGTTGATGACTGCTATCCTCCCAGTCTGTGAATTTTACATTATAGAATTGTGTAACGCAGCTGTTGCAAGAACAACTCGTTCCGCGGGAGCAAATGCATGGAATTGTTCAACACTCTCCACCGTGCCGTTAAAATTCCAAAAAAATTTTCAATCATTCGACGTGACCTGGACAGCCGATAATTAAAAATTTCTTTGTCATCGACAGCTGTTTCCCCAGATACGGCCTCATAATATTTGTTCACAATGGAAAAGCAGCATCCTCAACATAAAAATACGGAAAACTTGAATGTGTTTCACCTAATGGGCTGGGTTGGGGGGACCGGTAACTTGTCCCCAAGTGCGTCGCTGCCAATTTTGGACGCTCTCAAAATGTCTGTTAACATTGGCGAATTACATACCTCCATCACTATGGCATCCATAAGTCCCCGCGCAAACATCAGTAAAGATGTAGTTAGCATCGCATGCCACAATAAGAACAATGCTATGTGTCTTCTGATAATTGAAGTTCATACTCCCAGTGTTTTGTGGCTTCCTGATTTGGATGTGCTTCACATCAATCGCCCCACTGCAATGCGACATATTCCATTTCTGATTAAATTGCTCCGCTATTTGTATGTAGTCCACCTAAGTAGGTTTGGAGACATATATCGGCGATAAAACTTGCCATATCATATCGCATGTCTCCAATATAATATTCCGCATAGTTGTTCTACCTAGTTTGTATGCCCATGCTAAAAAAGTTGGCATCACTCCTTGCGACAAATATCTGCAATTATTATTATGTTTTAAACTATTTTCGACTCACTACGATATATGTGCTTACGATAAGGTTATTGCTAATCGGCATTCTTAGTCGATTGCAGGCTTTCGGTGATTATTCTGCAAATCGTCTTTTATCAGCGTCCGTAACAGGTTGTACAATGGCCGCCTCATCCGCGTTTGTTTGAAAAACAATTCGGGGTCAATATCCTTCATACGATTGTATGTCGATTTAAAATAACCATTTATTTCCCGATCGACGTTCGTCGGACGTACCGGCCACCTTCTTTTTCTTTTAATTTGCTTGTATTTTGCATACAGCATAAATAACATGCTTAACATTTCAAACAACTCTCGCATTCTACTATTACTAAGCACCTTCGACTTTGACACACGGAACGCACGCACGAACTGAATCAACAAATTACCAAACACTTCAAACAACTCCCGCGTTCGAATATGATTTTCACACCACGACAATAACCAATCTGACCACCTTTGGCTTTGACAGATGGAGCGGACGCAACAATGCGTCCAGTCATAAAGCGGCGGGAACGCGACGGACGCGTCCGAGGTTCGCTAGCTGAACCTTTAATGAGCTCTTGCAGCTGATCTCCTGACATTTGTATGGGTGCGATCTCTGGTGCCAATCGTGAACTCCTTTGTAAGGAAATTGGAATTGTTTTTGCGGGATGATTAAAATTGAACAACTTTTTATTAATATTAAAAATTTTAATCTACATTGAAAATTCTATTTTGACAAAGTGGTTTCGAAAGTATGCACTGCTTCTCATCAGACACCAGCACACAATGCATACTTGACTGGCGTGACCACTTGCAGGTGGAAATCATTACATTTTTATTTATGCTAGTTGTGACAAATTTTAACATCTCCGACTTATATCCATGGATATAATTTTACTTAGTAAAGGTAATTGAATTTGATCACGGTTCCCTTCTTGTCTATAAATCAGCATAGACAACGTATATCATTTCTACAGCATCGAAGCCGAGCATATTGAAACGGGAAACTCAATCGTTTTGCGGAATCAGCCTCCGAAAGCAGAATCAAATTGGAATTGTTTTTGCGGGATGATTTGGCTTTGTAAGGCTTTGTTCGTGTCTAGATTTGGGCGTCAGTTATAACTAGTAATTAGGAAACACTATATAAAAATATACAAATGTGTTTTTATTATTAATTATATAGCAAACGAATTTGATAGCTGGTGGTCAGACCCTAGGGTGCACGACCGAATGTTGCGAGCTATCTGATCTCATCCCGCGTGAGGTGGTTCTTATTTGTGACATCCAAGATGAGCTTTTGTGGGGATGAGAGGCTGATCGATGAAAGCTTTTGGGGTGAAAGCTCGTTGTGGTGAAAGCTTGTAAGGTAAAAGCTTCTTGGTAAAAACATCTGCTGTGTTGTTCGGCTATGTTACAAAAACTTAATATTTGTTGTTTTATTGTCACCAGAAGATCATTGCCGTTTAAAAAATTTACGATAAAATCACTTAATAAAGATATTTCAAACAAATACAAAATCAACAATAGCTGGCAGCCTTATCATGGTTATTAAACCAGATTCTTTCTGTATAATGCCATAAGTAAGTTCTGTTTATCATATGAAATTTGTTTTGATTTGATGACTGCACTGGTAGTTATAGGGCAAAAAGCTTCATTTTCTTGAGCGAATTTTCAAAACCCAAGACACCAAAATTGCCATAGCTAGTAGCACCGTTCGAATTTTTCAATTAAATTTCTATCAAAGACGGCTTGAAGTTAGATTGAATTACTGCGTCAAATTCATGAAAATCTGGTAGCTGAATGAGAATTCATAGGGCAAAAAACAAAACAACATTTTAATAACAACAAAACACTTCATATATGCTGAGAGAAGTTTCAGGCACTGCATGCTGACCCACAAATTATGCTATTTATCGGCTCAATGAAAAGACCACCCAGCCAATTGATGAAAATATACATTTCAGTATTTCGGAGCAGAGAAAAATATATATATAACAATGCTATTAAATCAAATTGTCACATTTCATAACACAATTCGGCCCACTCCTATTCATTAGCTGATAAAGCTAATACACACAACAAAGTATCATGCATCGATCGTGACGGCAGCGAATACAAGGCATGTACATGAAAAGTGAGGTATGATCTGAGTACGGCTTGCCGACCCAGAGTAGAGCTTGCAATATGTAAACCCATGAATGGAATTACGGTCTACGAGCCGCCAGCAAATTTGATTTTGCGAGGCAATTAAGCTAGAACTACACTGGTCTCACGTAACGTGAGCTCACGTGTCGTCACGTTATGCGTGTGGAGGCATGAGCTCACGCTTGGAAATACACTTGTCTCATGCTAGCAGCTCATAAAAATTCTGTTACAATTTTTTCCCACAATTTACCAGCATCAATGTATTTCGCCATTTCACAAGTATTCATGCTTATACATTTGCAACAAATCACTTACCTTATACATTTCAAACAAATCAAATACCATGCGGTAAAAATATTGGCTAAACGTGCTCTCACGTGAGCTCAAAAATCTGAATTTGCAGATTATCAAAAACGTGAGCTCACGTGAGCTCACATGAGCCGTGTGACGTGTCGCCAGTGTAGTTCTAACCATACAAAATGGTACTGCAGATCTATCACACGTGTGGTCAGCTGATGTGACCACACGTGAGCTCACGTTACGTGAGACCAGTGTAGTTCTAGCTTTATGTTCTCAATTCATCGGCTTGCCGACTCAGAATAAATATGAATCCTAAATGTATGCAATCAAAGGAAATTGTTAAAACTCCAGTATTACACAGAGTAAAAAAGCAGGCGCAATGTGTAATTATCAGCAAATTTCTTAAAAATATTTTTTTAAATAGTGATTTGATAATCAAAGGATATTTCATAACATTAACAATTTTACTTGACATGCAATAGTCACAAGTTTTGGGTCGGCATTGCCGACCTAACCATACCTGACGAAACGCCACTGCAGCAATGTAGCCTGTTCAGTTCAATCGAATGGCGCGTAATCGATAGTTTTTCAGATAAATAGTTTGATGATGTGTATATGTATATGTATATATATATATATAAATATATATATATATATATATATATATATATATATATATACATATATATATATATATATATATATATATATATATATATATATATATATATATATATATATATTGTCACGGCATTCACTTTTTTCATAACAATAATAAAAAAAAAAAAAAAATCTCCATCGTCCTCTAAAAGAGAACGATGGAGATTAGATAATATTCGCAATTTACGATGTTAATGTTCAATAGGATTAAGTTAATGAATTAGCTATTGCAGTCACAGATTTAATTTATGTTAGATTAAGTTAGTTCACAGTTCCCGATTGTAACTTAATTGTGATTCAGTTAGTTGAGTAACATAAATCATGCCGACGGAGCATACAATGAACAACACGACTAAATTGAATGCATAAACGACACCATAGCCATCAATGGTAATGACCAAATCGCGACGCTAATGAAAACGCCAGAATATCGACGAGATATCCCGAGTCGGATCACTATGCCACAAATCCATACACCCGGCAGAGCAACGTATGGGTCGAGCTGTCAAGGTCGATGACACCAGACCTAGGCCAACAATTGACCTACATACGAGGGATACCGAGCGGTTGCCGAATTGCCGATTTCCTAACCCAAAGCCACTGATCAAAAGGCGAATAAAGTTAATGCGAGATTATTGACAGGATCGACCTGAGACGCGAAGGATAGTCGCCTTGCGCGTAGGGAAAACGAGATCAGGACGACATCAGCATTCGAGGCAGGGCATTCTCACAACCGAAACCCGCGGCACGAACGAACTTTCGCATTGAGTGTCGGAAGGAATTAGCACTGTCACTACCGACTAGATTCTCACTTGATAGCGGTTAAATGGAAGGAAACGGGGAGGATCGCGGATCAGATTCCTTGTCGAAAGAAAGAAATAAAAAGCAGAACTCTAACTTACCTGGAAAAATGTATCGAAAGGCTGTGGTGCTCGCAGGTTGATTTGCCGACAACACAATTGACGTAAACAAATGTTGACAAGTCGGAATGTCACGACGGGGAAACGTCAGTCAAGGTGTTCCAAAATCGGACCGTCCCGAATTGGATCGCGTGGTGAAATGGAAATTCAACACCCAGCAGAGGAGATTGAACTCTGTTGAGTTCAATCAACGGAATTTGAAAATCCCGCTGCCGCCAAAAGTCTTCCTGGGCACCGGGAAGCGAAAAAATCCTTCTTTCTGATTGGAGCCGGGTGAGTGATTGGAGGTGTTAGATTGCTGCGGATTTTAATTGGGATTATCTTTTTCTATCCATTTCATTCCGAAAACTCGAACATCTAATTAATATTGATGGTGCCTGACGACGAGGGTTTTCAAGATATAATCGACAGTAGGAGCGAGTATCTCGAGTTAATCGATTTTGACCTGAACTGATATATTGGGAAATAGACGGGAAGATCATTGTTCGGAGGAAAAAAATTCGCGAAGCCGGGAAGTGGTAGCTGATCGAGTAGAACAGATTTCGGAGAACAGCGTGATATCGAATTCCTGTTGGCATAAGTAACAGTCGGCGGGAAAGGGCCCCATCGAGGGAGAACGTTCGCATCGCGGCGATCCAGCATCGGCAATTGGTGTAGAATCCAGGTTAGATATTATTTAGCATTATATGTATTATAGAGTTATCTATGTATGAATTCGAGAGCTAATAAGTTGGTTACCATTACATGGTAACGCGATAAGATTAATACGAACATTGTGCGTAAAGTCGTAATAAAGTGTTAAATCGAAATTGCGCCGGTTATAATTGCCGTGATTGGTGTTAGTGTCGAATATAGTACGCCGTCTACCTCTTCTCGCTTCAGGGCGACGGTAGTGAGGCAATTCTTGGTAATAGAAGCGAGTGGCGCCCACTCGCGACCTCTCTTCTCCGCGAGCTAAAGCCGCCCAAAGATTGCCGCCCTTGCGTCCCAGTTAGGGGAAAAGGGTTTTTCGTGCACGTTAAAGATAACGGTGACAAATTGGCGCCCAACGTGGGGCATAAAACGGTACTAACGGGAAAAACGGTACTCGAGAAAATTTTAGGAGCCAAGTCCCAAATTGTGGGAAGGCTGATAGGCGCGTAGAATCGCGTATAAAGTTAACCGAAAAGCGTATTTGAAGGTAGTTTTTACCGCGGAAATCGTTTATTGTTGCTAATAGGAAGTTTGCAAGTTAAACTTTTTACGAATTACGTGGAGAATAATGACATAATATATTTTTGAATTGATCATATATTATTGGATTGAGCGTTTTGCGAAAACATTTTGTTACATTGATATATATATATCTATTGGAATTCTGAATTTGGTGTGTGTGGTTGAGAATAGAAAAAGTGTGTGAGTGCGGATAGTGAAAATTAAACTTATTTGAATTGCGGTGGAATTGTGGGTGCGTGAATATGATAGGTTAGGAAGTAAGAGGCCATTCTTTTTTCAGGTTCTATTTGTGAATTAGATATTTTACGTTATCATTAGCGGGTTGCGGGTGTTTATTTTAGTAGGAAAGTAACTTGGGTTCCGCAGAAGGAATACATGTAGAGTAATTTTTGGGAGTGTTATTGTTAGGGAGTGATTAGGGTGAATTTTCAGGATCTTCGCGCAAACAATTTCCGTGGTCGAGCCATGAAGATCTTGGTGGATCGACTAACTAAGGACGAGCTCACGTACGAGCTGGCCATTCGTGGATTTGACGCAGACACAGTCGACAATATGCGGAAGGCCCTGAGGGCGGCTCTGAAGACAGAGGCCGCCATGGACACTTCCTATGTCGAAGCCGAATACCCTTTCGATTTTGAGGCGGATTTCCGGGAACTGCAAGCTAAAGTGACAGAGGCCGAGGAACTGGTGGAGAGGGTGACGAGCGGCAAGGAATCCCTGGAATACCTGAAAGCGAAATGTAGAATAGAGTTTGGGTTTCGTAGACTGGGGAACATACGGGCAGTAACACTGGAGCAAAAGGAAGGTGCGAAAAAGCTTCGGAACAGGTTCATTATGGCGATGGGGGCATTGGTGGAGAAAGGGGAAGACCCCAGCGACGACGAGGCAGAACCAAGTGGTATGGTTCGGGAAGCAGTATCGGTACAACAAACTAAAGTAGTCAGTCCGACGGAGGTGGCCAAATGGGGCCTTAAGTTTACGGGCGATTCAAGTGGATCGGTGAATGCCTTTTTGGAGCGCGTTGAGGAGTTACGGCAGGCCCGAGGGCTTTCGAAGTCACAGCTGTTTACGTCGGCGGTAGATCTCTTCGACGCAAAAGCGCTCATATGGTTTCGCGCGAATCGAACGCGGGTTAAGTGCTGGGACGAACTGATGCAAGAACTGAAAGCAGAGTTCCTGCCGTCTGACTACGAGGACCGTCTGTGGGACGAGATCCGGAAGAGAACGATGGGAGAAAGTGAGTCCATGGGGGTGTACGTGGCGACCATGGAGCGCTTGTTCAGTCGCCTTAAGGTTAACTGCACGGAGCAGGAAAAGCTGCGCGTTCTGCGACGCAACATCGCACCGTTTTACCAGCAGAAGCTCTGTTTGACTCCGGTCGAGTCGATCGCGGAGTTAGTAAAGTTGGGTCGGACTTTGGATGCTACCAGGGCATCAATAGCGGCTTTTGTACCACCAAACACGCGCTCTAGGCGTTGTTTGGAGCCCGATCTAGCGTATGTGGGCCCGGGAATCGCGGATCAAGTGGCAGCGTTGGCGGGACAGCGACAGGTACAGTGTTGGAACTGCAAGCGTGAAGGGCACATGTCCCGAGAGCGCAGGGAGCCTCGGCGTTGTTTCGGGTGTGGTCGCCAAGGGGTGATGCGATCTGCGTGTCCGAATTGTCAGGCGAGAGGTAGCAGCCAGGAGGGCCGAAATCGGGGCAGGATACAGGGGTCGGGAAACGATCAGCGTGCTCACTAGGCGGCCAAGGGAGCACTAAGAATAGGCCGCAGCGGTCGGGACATTCCCCAAAGGTAGACTACGCGCTGGCAGAAAATGACCATGATAGTCGCCCGCACTTGCATGTGGAAATTGAGGGCGTAATCATGAAAGGATTGTTAGACTCAGGGGCGAGTCGCACGATCATAGGGGAGAAGGGATGGTCATTATTAGCAGGGAAAGAATTAACGCTGATCCATGATGGAATTTGTGAGGTACGACTCGCCAACGGCGATATGTGTTCGGTAGCAGGAGCGGTGAAGTTGAATTTCGCCCTGAACGGACGTCGTTATTTGCTGGAGGTGTTAGTAATCCCAAACATTCCTCAGCAAGTTATTTTGGGAGTTGACTTTTGGGAGCGGTTTGGTGTCGTTTTGGACATGAAGGGACGACAGTGGACGTCGGTAGCTGCGGCGGAGGCTGGAACGAGGAAGTCGCTACGAAGTCAATCTCATCTATCGGAGGTGGAGGCAGAGTCTCTGGCGGGGCTGTTGGAGGAACAGTTCCGATTGATGGGCGATGGTTTGGGCTGTGCTAAGTCAGTGGAGCATGTGATAAAGACGACGGCGGCCCCAATTAAACAGCGGTATTATCCGGTCTCTCCTGCAGTACAGCGTCAAATAAACTCAGAGCTGGATGAGATGCTGGAGATGGGGGTAGTGGAGCCATCGGCGAGTCCCTGGTCGTCACCAATTTTATTAGTCCGGAAGAAGGATGGACGATATAGGTTCTGTGTGGATTTCAGAAAACTGAATTCAGTATCGGAAAAAGACGCGTACCCCTTGCCATATATCGCAGCAACGCTAGACAAGCTACGGAATGCGAGGTATTTGTCTACGCTGGATGTGAAGTCAGCGTACTGGCAAGTACCCATGGCGAAAAATTCACAGCCATATACGGCATTTACGGTACCGGGGAGGGGCCTCTTTCATTTTTTGCGAATGCCTTTCGGACTCCACAATTCGGGTGCAACGTGGCAGCGCCTAATTGATACCGTCCTGGGTCCAACTCTCGAGCCATACGTTTTCACGTATCTCGATGATATAATTGTGGTGACGGACACCTTTGATCGACATGTGGAGGTACTGCGAGAGGTATTCTCACGATTGCTAGAGGAGGGGCTACGCGTTTCGAAAGAGAAATGTCAATTCTGCAGGCCGCAGCTTAAATATCTGGGATATGTGGTGAACGAGGAGGGGCTACAGGTAGACTCCGAGAAAGTGGAGGCCATCAGCGAGTTCCCGCGGCCTAAGATGGTTAAGCAAGTTAGGCAGTTGCTGGGCATGGTGTCTTGGTATCGGCGGTTTATCCCGAACCATGCTACCATGGTTGCGCCGCTGAGCGACCTACTTAAAAAAGGACGCAAGTTCTGTTGGTCCACTGACTGTGAGCGGGCATTCGTCGAGTGTAAACGTAAACTGTCCACGGCTCCGATACTAGCGTGCCCAGATTTTGAACTTCCCTTCAAGGTTCAAACTGATGCTTCAGACGTGGGAATAGGGGCTGTGCTGAGCCAGGCGCATGCTACGGGCGAAAAGGTGATATGCTACCTCAGCCGTGCACTGTCCAAACAGGAAAGAAAGTATTCAGTGACCGAGAGAGAATGTCTAGCGGTACTGTGGGCCGTTGAGAAGTTCCGGCCGTACATAGAAAGGACCAAGTTCATTGTCATTACAGACCACCATTCGTTGGTTTGGCTGAACCAGTTAAAAGATCCGACGGGTAGATTGGCGAGGTGGGCAGTACGCTTCCAACAGTTTGATTTCGAGGTGATCCATCGTAAGGGGAAGGAGCATTTGGTTCCGGATGCGCTCTCTCGGGCAGTGGTAGAGGTGGATGACATTGCGGCGCCCCAAGCAACGGATCCATGGTTGGAAAGAATGGTTGAAAACGTTCGGAACGACCCTCAGAAGTATGCAAAGTGGAAGGTCATAAATGGTACGCTGTGGAAACAGTTTTCCAATCACGGGACGGGTACAGCCTGGAAGAGGGTGATACCGAAGGCTGAAAGAGATTCCATTCTGTATCGGTGTCATGATGACCCGAAAGCTGGCCATATGGGTGCCGACCGGACATTAGCGCGCGTCGCTCAGAACTTTTATTGGCCTGGAATGAAGAAGGATATCGGGGAATACGTAAAGAAGTGCAAGGTATGCCAGGCCTGCAAAGTTACAAGGAAGGCTCTGGTGGGTTTAATGTCATCCCGAGTAGGCGAAGCGAAGGACCCGTGGGAGATGATATGCATAGATCTAGTAGGGCCGTTACCGAGATCTACGCGGGGTCCTTCGTATATTCTGACCATCATAGATTACGTTACGAAATACTCAGTAATATTACCAGTACGAACCGCAACAGCGGCAGCAGTGTTTCGCTTGCTAGAGGAACAGGTGTTTTTAGTGTACGGAGTGCCCAGGGTATTGGTGTGTGACAATGGGGTACAGTTCCGGGGAAGCCAATTTAAGAAAGCGGTGGAAGGTTATGGCGTACGCGTGAGCTATACGGCTCTATATCACCCTCAAGCTAACCCGGCTGAACGACGCAACCAAGACATTAAATGTATGTTGCGATGTTACGCGTCCGATAACCATCGACTGTGGGATACGCACCTAGCTAAGATCGCCTGCGCCTTGCGAACTTACAAACACGAGATCACAGGTTTTTCTCCGTATTTCTTGAATTTTGGAAGAGAGATGGTCACGTACCGAGACGGAATAGAACCTCCGGTGGACCCGGGGGGTGACTTTTTGCCTTTGAGGAATGCGAAAGCTCTAGAAGAAGTTCGCAAAGAGTTGATTCGTAGAATGCAGCAGGCCGCCTCATCCAGTAAAAAACGTTATGATCTTCGCCGGCGCACAGAAAACTTCCAGGTGGGAGACAAAGTGTGGAGGAAAAACTATGTCTTATCTGACGCTAGTAAGCATTTCGCGGCGAAATTAGCTCCAACGTTCGTCGGTCCTTTCACAATAAAAGCGAAAACATCCGCCTGGACTTTCGAGCTTGTCGACGAAAGGGGAAAAGCGGTCGGTAATTGGCACGCGAAAGATTTAAAGAAATATTTAGGTGGTGAAGATAGATCGGTCGGTACGGGCTAAGGGCGCATGAATCAAGCGAATTTAGTGTAGGATAGGAAAGATAGTTCAGATAGTGGTGGTGGGTTCATTTTAAGATCGTTAGGGTAGTAGGTAACTATGCGTCATTGTATTCGCAGCTTAACTGAATATAGAGATAGATCTATGTGATAGTTCCACGCTTTTATAGTAATTGTTTGAGTTATTTTTCTTTAGCTGATTGATGCATTCGGGAAGGAATCTAGTAGATTATAGAATATAATCTACTTTCGAAATATAAGGTAGGGGTGGTGGAATAAGGTATGAAAAAAATAATTATACTTTGAATTTACTATTTGGGAAAAGTTTAAGTTTAGTGATTGGCATTTAGATTGGTATGTACCGGAAAATAAACGAAATAAGAGATGAATAGAAAACTAAATAGGCTAGATTCAATCTTAATAGGGGTTCGGCTGCGAAGCGAATTGTTTTGGTGGTGGGATAGAAATTTATTTAAATTTAATGATTAGATTTTATGATGAATCTATTTTATGATTAGTCGTTAGAATAAATTTATATAGGGGTTAGTTATCTAAATTGATATTAGTTCTTAATTATAAGCAGGAAATAATTACCGAGTCCTTGGTGGTGGGTTTTTTTTTGTTTCCTTTACCATATTTCGGGTTATTGTTTTTTTTCCTTTTCCTTTCCTTTCGGGTTTAGTTTTTTTTCCTTTCTTCTGGGTGGCGAGACGTTCTACTTCCGTTTTTTTTGTTCATTTCTGTCTACGTCAGTATAGTTAGCCTAAAATCCAGATCACCTGGCATTAGAATCTTATAAAATATAGAGTAAACAAATACCGACACCATACAAATCTAATCGGAGTTACATAAAAGCATGCATGGGAAAAGTGTGTAGTGGAAGCGTTGATTGAATGTTCCAATTCAGAATTTCTATGGCTGCAATAACGTTATCGAGATCGGAAATGCAATCGGCTAAAGAATCTTCGTTACGACGTAATTTTCCGTTCCGAATTAAGGCCAACTACGGTTTATAGTGGGAGAAATTGTGCCGAGAATTCCACTGAATTCTCTGAAGCGAGGGGGGTGTCACGGCATTCACTTTTTTCATAATAATAATAAAAAAAAAAAAAAAAAATCTCCATCGTCCTCTAAAAGAGAACGATGGAGATTAGATAATATTCGCAATTTACGATGTTAATGTTCAATAGGATTAGGTTAATGAATTAGCTATTGCAGTCACAGATTTAATTTATGTTAGATTAAGTTAGTTCACAGTTCCCGATTGTAACTTAATTGTGATTCAGTTAGTTGAGTAACATAAATTATGCCGACGGAGCATACAATGAACAACACGACTAAATTGAATGCATAAACGACACCATAGCCATCAATGGTAATGACCAAATCGCGACGCTAATGAAAACGCCAGAATATCGACGAGATATCCCGAGTCGGATCACTATGCCACAAATCCATACACCCGGCAGAGCAACGTATGGGTCGAGCTGTCAAGGTCGATGACACCAGACCTAGGCCAACAATTGACCTACATACGAGGGATACCGAGCGGTTGCCGAATTGCCGATTTCCTAACCCAAAGCCACTGATCAAAAGGCGAATAAAGTTAATGCGAGATTATTGACAGGATCGACCTGAGACGCGAAGGATAGTCGCCTTGCGCGTAGGGAAAACGAGATCAGGACGACATCAGCATTCGAGGCAGGGCATTCTCACAACCGAAACCCGCGGCACGAACGAACTTTCGCATTGAGTGTCGGAAGGAATTAGCACTGTCACTACCGACTAGATTCTCACTTGATAGCGGTTAAATGGAAGGAAACGGGGAGGATCGCGGATCAGATTCCTTGTCGAAAGAAAGAAATAAAAAGCAGAACTCTAACTTACCTGGAAAAATGTATCGAAAGGCTGTGGTGCTCGCAGGTTGATTTGCCGACAACACAATTGACGTAAACAAATGTTGACAAGTCGGAATGTCACGACGGGGAAACGTCAGTCAAGGTGTTCCAAAATCGGACCGTCCCGAATTGGATCGCGTGGTGAAATGGAAATTCAACACCCAGCAGAGGAGATTGAACTCTGTTGAGTTCAATCAACGGAATTTGAAAATCCCGCTGCCGCCAAAAGTCTTCCTGGGCACCGGGAAGCGAAAAAATCCTTCTTTCTGATTGGAGCCGGGTGAGTGATTGGAGGTGTTAGATTGCTGCGGATTTTAATTGGGATTATCTTTTTCTATCCATTTCATTCCGAAAACTCGAACATCTAATTAATATTGATGGTGCCTGACGACGAGGGTTTTCAAGATATAATCGACAGTAGGAGCGAGTATCTCGAGTTAATCGATTTTGACCTGAACTGATATATTGGGAAATAAACGGGAAGATCATTGTTCGGAGGAAAAAAATTCGCGAAGCCGGGAAGTGGTAGCTGATCGAGTAGAACAGATTTCGGAGAACAGCGTGATATCGAATTCCTGTTGGCATAAGTAACAGTCGGCGGGAAAGGGCCCCATCGAGGGAGAACGTTCGCATCGCGGCGATCCAGCATCGGCAATTGGTGTAGAATCCAGGTTAGATATTATTTAGCATTATATGTATTATAGAGTTATCTATGTATGAATTCGAGAGCTAATAAGTTGGTTACCATTACATGGTAACGCGATAAGATTAATACGAACATTGTGCGTAAAGTCGTAATAAAGTGTTAAATCGAAATTGCGCCGGTTATAATTGCCGTGATTGGTGTTAGTGTCGAATATAGTACGCCGTCTACCTCTTCTCGCTTCAGGGCGACGGTAGTGAGGCAATTCTTGGTAATAGAAGCGAGTGGCGCCCACTCGCGACCTCTCTTCTCCGCGAGCTAAAGCCGCCCAAAGATTGCCGCCCTTGCGTCCCAGTTAGGGGAAAAGGGTTTTTCGTGCACGTTAAAGATAACGGTGACAATATATATATATATATATATATATATATATATATATATATATATATATATATATATATATATATATATATATATATATATATATATATATATATATATATATATATATATATATATATATATATATTTATTGTTACGCCAGCGATAGACTAAAAAAAAAATAAAATATAGAAAGCAAACTATACGAATGGAAAGAAAGCAATGTAAATATAGGTAAAGATGAATAGTTATAGACGAATAGTTATAGATGTATAGTAATAAATGAATAAATGCGGATAGGCGCTATACCCCGTTGATGAAGGAAGTTGCTCCTCGCCAGACCAGGCCATCGCCGACGATTCATGTCAAACGAACGCCGAGGACTTGGTCCAGAAACGAGACAACCCGTGAACTGGATCAAGGAGCAAATGCAGATACTTGCTCCACCGCGACTAGTCACCCACACCACACGGACCATGAACGAACCGAGTCTCGGGAGATTGCACACAATAATCTATTTTGATTCGATACTAAAGTCGCACGAAAAGACCGCCGCACCTGGTCAAGTTTGTTATGGTTCTTGCGAAACGTCAAAACGAACTGATGATCGGCGACAGGAACGCCGCCAAGCGGTTGGAAACATCGTTAATTCCAGCCGACTGGAAAGAACCAAAAGGCTGCGGTTGGTCAGACAAATGACGCAGCAGCGAAAGACCCGGGGGAAGAAAGTGTGAAAGGTCATCCCCAAGTACGATTGACCAATGCACCCGTATGCAAGAATGCACAAGGCTGGAAGAACGGGTCAGAGGAAAATCCCGCTGAAGCGGTAGATTGAACACCATCCGAGGCATGATGGTTGATGTCGGTACGATGCTTCTTTCTTTCTGGTCGAGACTGAGGTGAGCTACAGAGGTGCCTTGCGAAAAATTAGTTAACACAAACTTTGATCTTTTCTTTTTCTGGTCGAGACTGAGATGCTGCATAAGGAAACACAATCACGAGACTGAGTATTACATTGGCAAATCTAGAAAAACAACCGAGGATTGGAGATTGGCGAGCAAGCTCTGTAGCCCGCAGAGATTTTTACGCGGGCTGTGCATCAAACATCGGACGGCGTATTACAACCAGCGATAGCTAGATAGCGATAGACGGGGTTACCATCGAAACCATAAGTTGTGGTGAGATTTCGGCGACGATCCCGTTCAACGATTTCTTTGTGGAGGTACCTGGAAAACGAGACGCAGCTAGGCAGCGGCAGGTGGCAGTTGTAAGCGAAGTTGCTACGAGGTATGTGTTAGGCGCGAAAATAGATAATTAGTACGTAAGAATAGGTTAACGAAAGATAAGTTTTGTGAATTGAAATAGGATTTGGTATATTGTGTAACGCGGTGCCGTCAGGGTAATAGTAAACGGAAGTGATATAAACATAACCTGTAAATTTGTATATGTAACGCTGGCGTAATTCTTTTGCTTTTAAAAATTATCGTTTGGTGCGTGCGTGCAAAAGTTAAAAATATAACCGTCGCAGTCTTCTCGCTTCGGGGCGATGGCAATAAGGCAGGTTTTCCAGTCCGAAGCGAGTGGCGCCCACTCACGACCTATCTCGCGAGCAAAAGCCGAACGAAAACTGCCGCCCTTGTATCCCAGTCGGGGATAAGGGGTTTTGTGACGCGTTTAAGAGAGATACCGTAACAATATGCATGAAGATAGATAGAAATATTAATTTTTGGTCAAAGTGATTTTAATACTAATTTAATGTAATGTTTTGTGAACATTAGTAAAAATAAAATAAAAAAACTTCATGGCTTTATTGCTCGGGCTTTGCAAAACTCAACATCTTGTATAGTACATTTGACAACATTGTCCATCACGCCACGACATAACGAGTTTGCTTCACGAGATTTAATCACATGTGATAATCAAAACCTAGGTAATTTCAACCTACTGTTACTATCATAGTTCATCTACCGCCCAAACAGTGGTGTGAAAACTCGTTTTACTTAAAGCCCATCCATTTAATATTCGAGCTATTGCTAGATCGCCTTAGGTGAGAACAATGAGAGTACCAAAATGCGTTCGATCTGCGCTGGTGACAACTGTGAGTGATTTGCCTTTAAGCCAATGTAAAATTGGGCAACTTCAAGGAGGGCGTTTGGGGTGTTAATGAAGCGATATTTGGATTTTTATGATGGGGTTTGAATGGTTAGTATGCGCTTTTAAATGTCCTAGAAAATCTCAAGGAAAAAGCTATTGTACAAAGCACAATAATGAAAAGCTCAATAGCTTATTTTTCCCAAGAAAATGTTGAATACACTCACTTGTACGATGCTAGTTGTATGTACGTGCAATGTTGGGTTGCAGATTCATGCAGCTCATTAGGGTAATATATGCAAATGTGCATTGGAAAATTATGATGTGATTGATAGACAATAGTTCTGTTAATTGCGGTTGTTGGTAAGCTTCGTTTTGAAAATATCAGAACAGTTTGAAACAATGTTGGTATTTTGTTATTAGCATCGCACATTCGGGAAATGCTTTATTGAAAAATTAAAAAAAGTTTATGTTAAGATAGGGATTCTTCCAGCCCGGTATGGTAATAGTGTCACGGTGTCGCGAATTACTCGTATTTGTATTTTAAAAAGAGGACAATGGAGATTTATGAACCAAATTATTACCGCGAGAGAGCCGCCGTCTGGATTAATCTAGGCTAGTGACATCCTAGAGTTAGTTAGTGATAAGTAAATATACCAGCCGTCATAACCATACACTATGTGTACATGATTAATAAGCCTTTAATTTTGTATTTAGCTAGTAGATTGTAATAGTTAGGGTTAGGGTTAGTACCTAAACACGCGATGGCTGCCCTATTAACGTGAAAGCAATACGAGAGAAATTGGTACAACGATTGTCGTATAGTGGGCAGACATGTACGAATACCACTAACAAGTATGTCCGAATTTCAACCAACTTCAAGTGATATACTGGAAAAATGAGACATGAGCCGTTTTCTAAGTAAGCGAGGAATTCGGAAAAAAATAAGACGGTGGAAGAAAAATTGTTTGAGGGGGGTTGGAAGAAATCCTACGAGAAGGCAAAAGGTGTAGTTGTTCTAAAGAGACAGACGGAGGCCCAGGAAAAATATATCGAATATAAATTAGAGTGAAGTTGGATAATTGTTTGAAGTAGACGGAGGTCCAGGACAATGTCGTATATCAATTGGAGTGGAGCTTGATAACTATTCGGAGCAGACGGAGATCCAGATAATCTCGAATATTTATGGGAGTGAAGTTTGGTAATTATTCGGAGTAGACGGAGGTCTGGAAAATCTCAAATATTAATTGGAGTGGAGATTAAGTATTGCTCTGAGTGGGCGGATGTCCATAAAAAAAAGAAGTAACAAATATTATTTCTTATATTTTTTATCCGAAATTTCGACCTCGAGCGAGACAGGAGTGCAGAGTCGAGTGACAAGAGTCATCTAGCAGAGCGACCAGCAGGATTTGACAGACTCATCCAGGGGAACCGAGCAAACAACAGAATTTGACGGAAGGGGGCCCAGTGCGATAGAAGTAGTAAGTGAATGTGCACATTATATTTCATTTTTTTTGTTTGTTTTTTTTATTCAATACATCATATAGATCTAAGTATGTTTTTCACCAAAATATATTGATGCGATAATATAGAAATCATATGTTTGAAAGTGAACGGTTTTTTTTTAACTCTGTGAGATTTAATCTGGACGGCGGACGATTTTCTGTTACATCGCGCGATCCTTTTCTGCAGCTTAGTGTTCACCGTCACAACTTCTCGCTTCAGTACGACGGTGTTTCGGTAGTTCCGGTAAATCGAAGCGAGTGGCGCCCGAACCATCCCAATTTTCGTGAGCAAAGCCTTCAAATAAATGTTGAACTTACCATGAGTAAAATGTAATTTATTTCGAAGAAATTTGAAAACATTCCGTATTTTTGTCAAGGATTTCTTTTCAATCAATCACATGTGTTACATTTACTAAAGCAATCGGGTGTGATTCGATTTAGATCAAATTTGTTGAAATTATTGAAGCACATATTATTTTAATCAAAGAAAATGCAACGATTATCGTTCTATCAATATCAAAAGTTTATTCTTTAGTCTCTTCAGCTTGTTATTTAATGTCTGCAAATGATATCAAATCAATTCGGTAAAATTATTTTTCACGCAGAGAAATGCGTTTTCCACGTGGCGTTGTCATGTTTTCGGTTAAAAGGAAATATTTACCTGTCGAAAATAAATCAGTTTCTCTTAAACTTCTATTTTGTTTATGTTTATTGCAACAAAATACAATATCTGATTCAAAACGCGGCCAAAATATATTTTGCTTTTAGAAAACAATAATGGCGTACGAAAAAACCATGTCAATATTGAAAATGTGTAAAACATGTTTAGAATAAGTTGTCGATTTCAACATAAAACGTGTCTTTGTTTGCTAGACTGTTTTAAAATAAGGACAGATCTCTTTAATTTTAAAGAAAAAAAAAACTTGTTCCATTGACAAGTAAATAGTTGCTCGCATTCACAACTGAACAAGTAAATACTTTGTTGCATTCGCGGACATATATTCCTCTGAGTGCAGCGAAACAAATCAAATGTTGTAAATTTATATAATTGACAATATTAATTTCTGCGCTCATAATCCATTTCCCTCCGGTGGTCATTCGAATGCTTATTTCTATGTCGGTAAAGCACTTCCATATTGTGCGGTATTAATAATACAATTCAAATATTTTTTCAAACTGTACCGATATCTTCAAAATGCACCTCACAAATAACCACAATCAACATACTTAAATCATATGTATACACTTTGCGCATAATTCAACAACCCTAAATCCTCAATTAGCTCATTGGCGTTGTCTTATATGTGTACGCACATACATATATATCTCACTGAAGCATTATTTCTCAATCCATATTTACATCTATTACCCTACCGGACTGGAAGAATACCCATCTTACCATCAACTTTTTTAAATTTTTCAATAAAGCATTTCCCGAATGTGCGATGCTAATAACAAAATACCGACATTGTTTCAAACTGTTCTGATATTTTCAAAACGAAGCTTACCAACAACCGCAATTAACAGAACTATTATCTATCAATCACATCATAATTTTCCAATGCACATTTGCATATATTACCGTAATGAGCTGCATGAATCTGCAACCTTACATTGCACGTACATACAACTAGCATCGTACAAGTGAGTGCATTCAACATTTTCTTGGGAAAAATAAGCTATTGAGTTTTTCATTATTGTGCTTTGTACAATAGCTTTTTCCTTGAGATTTTCTAGGACATTTAAAAGCACATACTAACCATTCAAACCTCATCATAAAAATCAAAATATCGCTCCATTAACACCCCAAACGCCCTCCTTGAAGTTGCCCAATTTTACATTGGCTTAAAGGCAAAACACTCACAGTTGTCACCAGCGCGAGAATGGGATAGTGATAGACATGCGCAATGGATTACCTTGTTCTTATTGGGTTGAACGAGAATCCAGTGCTGCCATTTTAGCATTTTGAATGCTAGATCTGGTATTATTTTTTCCAAAACGGCATTAGAAATTCGGAGTTAGCATCTAGCATTATTTTCAGCATTTAAATTTAGATTTCGGAATAATCAGGCACTTGTCTATTTTCAATCTTGCCCATCAAATTTTTCTCAATAATAGCTCTGTTCGTGCACTTTCAGCTGCGTTCATGGACTGAAACTTCCTGAATCATGTGGTGGAGGAAATTCATGAAAAGTACAAAAACCCTCTCATGGCATTTTCTTAGAAGTGACAACCAGAAGTGGAAGTTGTTTGATTTTGAAATAATGATAGTGATCATAAAATCATTTGAACCAGTAATAAAGTGTCTCCACAAAAATATTCGTCTTTCATAATAACATTGCGCGAAAAATATATTGCTTGCCGCACATATTTCAAAATACGTATTCGCGCCACACCATTTGATTCTTTTCAGTATCTTGCAAAAGCTCAGATTCAACTGAAATATAGTTCTCTTTCAAACCGACTTCATGGTAATGCTTAGAGATAGCGAACAGACCTAACATAAGAAAACATGATGTAATGCTGCCGCATTTGAATAAATTTGTACTTTAGGCTAGAGTATTCCGAAAGTTTTAACTGTAAACCTGCCCCCAGCGAACGAAACCGTTGTCGACCGATCAATCCTTGCTGCAAACCCTCCCGCTGCCGTTGACTTAGCCAAAAGTACATTATAGAACTAGTGCTACACCTTTGTGCTTTATAGAAGGATATATTAGATTCTCTATTCTTTACCTACGATTTCCGGGAAATCCCAGAGCAAGTTACAAGTGCTATTAATGTTACAGAAAAAGTGAAATAAAATGAAAAGGCAGATATTAATTTTGGATTGCATTAAATATGATAAATTAAGGTTTCTCGTTCCATTAAATCGTGATGCTAAAAATTAGTGATGTGGTCCCATTCACCTCAGACTCCCAGGAACCTCGGACATCTACAAGTTCAAGTTTACCAAAGTATGAGCATTCTAGTTACATATTTTTTTCTGAATAATGTGATTCAATTGCACAAATCTTCAAATGCAAGCAATCGCATTCGACACTAATTCTTTTCCTTCACTTAAAAATAAATAATTGTTGCTGTTTTGATTGTGAGAATCCAATTGATGTTTTGAAAAATATTGGAAGAAATGAGCTTTACACAAGAGAAAAAGATTTAGATGTAACTGACATATCTGTAATAGATATAGGATAATCTTGAGATGTAAATTCAAATCTATATGTTTTAGTATCGAATTATGTTTAGTATAATCAAATAAGAAAGCATTATTTAGCATTCTAATTTTGAAAGATCTGGCATTATTTAGCATTAAATTAAATTGAATCTAGCATTATTCGAAAAAAATAAATGGCAGCACTGCTAGAATCCAGGGAAATATAGCATGGTGGTTCGGAAAAATTAGGGGAAAGCTGAATTTTTGTGTGAACCTTGATACTGGCGTTCTGAACAAAATGTCAAAAGTCCCCATCGATCCGAGTGCTGCATTTCTTTTTATACGGAGTCAGAGGTCACCAAAAATGATCTTTCCTTAATATCTCAGTGACGGTCGCGTCTTCAGAAAAACAATGTATGACGAACTTTTAGCTTAAAAAATGTTCCACAAAATACAAACACCATTTTTTCTCGTAACTATAGCCGTTCTTGAGATATCTTAATCTAAACATTTGTAACTAGCAGTACCCTCTTTCTCAACGGCATGTTTATATTATCCGATTTTGATTACGACTTGGAATATTTGTGGGTTTGTTTTTCTATGTTTAAGAGGTCCTTAAAAAACTAGTAAACAAACTTATCTACCACAGTCCAGGATAGGTGCAAAAGTGTGCTCCGAAAAGTCATTCCTCCCCTTTACCATAAAATGGTATCCCTGAACTTCCATCCCCAATCTTCAGGAATAAGCTCGTTGCTCACGGTTAAACAAGATGACATCACTAGATTATCCTCTCAATTGCCTATGCTTGACATTTTTCCACCTATCCTGGAGTGTGGTAGATAAGTTTGTTTACATGGCTTTTATGGGTCTCTTAAACATAGAAAAACAAACACACAAATATTCCAAGTCGTAATCAAAATTGGATAATATAAACATGTCGTTGAGAAAGAGGATGCTGTTAGCAAATTTTTAGATCAATATATCTCAAAAACGGGTTTGGATACAAGATAAAGCTGTCTGATCTTTTTTGTAGGAAATTTTTTAAGCCACAAATTCGTGAAACATTGTTTTTCTGAAGACGTGACCGTTACTGAGATATTTAGGAAAGGTAACTTTAAGTGACCTTTGACCACGTATAAAAAGTAACACAGTACTCGTATCGATGGGAACTTTTGACATTTTTTTCAGCACGCCAGTATCAAGGTTCAAACAAAAATTCAACTTTCCCCTAATTTTTCCGAAGTTTCGTCTTTTTCATGTCGAATTTCACTGAACTACTATGCATGAATTTGATGGCTCCCAATAGATATAATTATTTATTGCTAATGAAACTTTGACAGTACCTGATTTATTTAATAGCATGAAGGGTTTGCTAATGCTTCCTAAATAGCTGTGTTTAAATGTTTACAAAACAACATATAGCTGCCTCTGCCACTATTTGACGTTATATATGCTGCTTGTAATACTTGCCTTGACAATAGCATCAAACTATTTCCACGTCACGTATTACAGCCATATTATTCATAAAAATTATTAGCTCGCCAGTTCACAACACGATTTTTTTTATAGTTACAGACCCCTTATTTGAATATATGAATAGTAAATTTTCATTTAATAATGCAGAACAATCCCTGAACTTTGAAGTTCGCGGACTCAGCGGAAAAATAAAATTTTCCGTTCGAAAAGCTGTGATTACATTTAAGTCCCAGTTAAGTTTGCGTGAAAAAAGTTTTATTAATTTAGCAGCTGAATGCAGTTACAATTTGGATTGGACGATTTGATGTCGGAATCATAATGTTCTTTTTGTTAACAATCAGTGTGTGTCTGTTCTTCTTACTACTGCTCGGAGACTTCTTTTTTCGAAAACGTTTAAATGAAAATGTATCGAACATTCCAGGGCCAACGAGTTGGCCACTCTTCGGTAATGTGAATATTTTCAAACCAACCACAATGAATGGTATGTGAACGATCCTTTGATAATACCGAAATGAATCCATGATTTATACTATGGCCCTCTACTATTGCAGATTTAATTACCCAAAATGTGTTGCGATATGGCAAAGTGTTTCGGTTTTGGATTTTCTACGATTTGAATATCATTGCAACCGATGCAAAAGTCGTCAAAGCAATTTTGAGCAGTCCTGAGCATATACGAAAGCACTGGTACTATGAGATTTTCAAAGCATGGCTCGGGGACTGCACACTAGTTAGTGTTGGACAGAAATGGATCAGACGACGAAAAGTCGTTGTACAAGCATTTCCATTCAATGCGTACTCGGAAATCGTGCGAGTTTTTGACAAACAAACTACGATTTTGGTGGATCACTTGAAACGTCACTGTGAACACGGTCCATTCGAAATAGCGCCCTACATCTTGTCTGCAGCTCTCGATATAATTGCTGGTAATATGCCCGATCTTTTCAATCTATATTTCAGATTAACTCTTTCCAGAGATTAGTATGGGCGTCGAATTGAACACGCAAAGTTCCACTAAATGTGAATATGGCAGGGCCTTTCATGGGTATGTCTGCACTATGATGTATCACAATCAGGAAATGTCATATGTTGTGTAAAACTTTTTAGAATGGTTGAGCTATTGACAACCAGATCTGCAAGTCCGATCCTGATACCTGATTTAACATTTCGAATTTTCGCGCCCAAAATGAAAAAGCAACAAGACGAATATATTGAAATACTCCAGCGTTTTGCCGAAAATAATATTGTTAAGAGAAAAAAACTTTTAGAGGAGTCGAGAAAAATTGCATCGAGTTCATTGGGTAACCTCTCCTGCAATCTAGTAGGCTCACAAGCAGTTGGGATGAAACGCAGGCCGAATCCATTAGACTGGCTTCTGCAATCGACTGTAAACGGGCAGCCTATTTCAAATAAAGAAATCCGACACGAAATCGATGCGCTTACATTTGCAGGACATCACACAACCACCCATGTTCTCGTTTTCACAATGTACTGTTTATCGCGATATCCGGATGTTCAAAAGAAAGTTTTCGGTGAAATACGCCAAGTGATCGGTGACGATTTATATATCCGTGCTGGCCCCAAAGAGCTTAATGAACTGAAGTACTTGGAAAATGTTTTTAAAGAAACCATGCGAATCTATTCGCCAGTAACAATTATCGGGCGACGAACTGATGGAGACATTCAAGTTGGTATGCATGATGTCATCAACAACAGTTCATATCACTTTTTATTAAGGATTGTCATTCTTTTCATCAAGGTAGCATCACGATTCCAGCACATTCGAGTGTATTGATACCAATATCACTAATCCATAAGGACCCAAATGTGTTTCCCGACCCGGAGTCATTCATCCCGGAACGATTTGCTTCGGATAACGGTCTAGAAAAACTTTATCTATATTCGTTTTTGGCATTCAGTGCCGGGCCACGAGATTGTGCAGCGCGTAAATTTGCAATGCTGGAGATAAAAAGTATGATGACGATGATACTGAGACATCTTGAGCTGTTACCAATAGAGAGAAATGCAGAGGTTGAATTGAATCTTTCAGCAAAATCAATGAATAGTGTACGGTTGAAAGTGAAACCAAGAGTGTACGATTAAGTGTAGGAGGATTGTTAAAAAAACGGTGACCTTTTTATTTTTCTCGAGAAATATTTATTCTTCAATATCTATTTTGTCCTCTTCAAAGTAAATCCCTTCAGATATAATGCACTTGTGCCAGCGCTTTTTCAATCCTCGAAGCACTTCTGATATGCGCTTTTCGGTGTGGCCGTGAGCTCTTCCAGCGATGCGATCTCTATCTTCTCAATCGTAAAAAACCTCCGACCTTTCTTGTGTATTTTCAGTTTTGTGAACTAGGCCAGGAAAATATGACTTTCTCTACCAAATGAATCCAAATAAATCCAAAAGGAAATGTGTTTATTGTAAGATGACAAACATAATGTGCAATGCCTATTAAAAAGTCATATGCGCAACAAAAGTTATTCAAAGTCAAGGGTCACGAAAATCAGTTTTTCTTAAATATCTTGTTAACGATTGATTTGACTTGAATTAATTTTCACATCAAATTTACTCAGCATTAAAATCTGCACAAAATCAAATAGATCAAATTTATGTGCAATAAGTAGCTTTTGAGATATGAGGCTGATAAATGATTGAGCCGAGCGCATAGTCCCCAATCGTTTGCATATAGTAGTATATACCGACTATACGATGCAATTAAGCTGAGAAAGTCCTTGTAATGCACTCACCACAATTCTTTCTTTTTAAGGTTTATTTGAAATGGAGATTTCGGCTTAGAAATCAAAGTAACGCATTCTATGGTAATTTAATGGGTCTATTTGTACCTAAAAAAAAATTTGACGATACATCTTGCAAGCAGGCGTGTTTTCGTGCAGAAGAGGGACATCTTCGCTGCTACCACCAGCGACTAATAAAACTAACAAAAACGTACAAAAAATACACGAGAAGACAACACCATAGTGTAAGAACTATTAGCCCAGTGAAATCCTACATAAAAAAGGCGAAACTTCGGAAAAATGAGGGGAAAGCTGAATTTTGGTGTGAACCTTGGTAATGACGTGTTGAACAAAATGTCAAAAGTCCCCATCGATCCGAGTGCTGCGTCACTTTTTGTACGGGGTCAAAGGTCACCAAAAGTGACATTTCCTAAATATCTCAGTAACGGTTCTTATTTTCATTGCAAATGTTTACGATGTGAATACTTAGGCAATCCGCAAACGGGTCGTTGAGCTATCGCCGTGAATGCGATATTTCTACGCTTGGTCGTCACAACCTAGGTAAATCAATGGGCGACCGCTAACGGCGCGTTAGTCGATCGTAAAGAGTGAGAAGCGTAGTCGGTTCACGTTCAGTGCGTTTCAAGCGTTGTGCATTGCAGGCCTCAAGTCGAATGACTAGTCTTTTATGCAAGCGCGATGAATGACGGCAACGTACAATTCATGGTCCAGGTGGGAAAATGCCCCGAATTGTATGATTTTACGAAGTATACTGACGTTTTGTTGACGGCCCGTGTGTGGACATGAAACACGTGTCTAACGCATCTCTCACGCATCGCATGGCTAACGACTCGTGTGCGGAGTGCCTTAGTGTAAGCATTTATTGGTACGCAAATAACAAAAACTCCTCGTGGTGGCAAAACTTTAAAAGCTTTGAAGTAAAAAATATGTAACATCTGCCTCACGTTGAAGTCAACCTACTCTGCGAATTTCGTATTGATCCGATGACTGCATTAGAGGTTAATGGGATACAACGAAATTTAGGTCTACCGCTCCCAAAACTTTTTAAATTTTCTAGATCTTAATATTTGTTGTTTATTTTCACAACAATAACAATACGATTTGAAAAATTTTTGTTAAAATCGCTTACAAAACATATGCCAAAAAAATTCAAAAACAACCACAGCTGGCAAGCCTAATTTTTTAAAATTAGATTTCTACTGGATATTGCCTACAATAAGTTTAGTTTGCCATATGAATTTCGTTATGATTTTATGACTACACTGGAAGCTATAGGGCAAAGAGCTTTATTTTCCTGCGTGAATTTTCAAAATTTAAGACACCCAAATTACCATAGCTGGCAGCTTCAACCTAATTTTTCAACGTGCCTTAGAACAAGATTCAGCTACTTTGTGAATTTCGTCAAAATCTGGTGACTGAATCAGAATTTATGGGACCCAAAACAGTTATTTGTCTTAGTGATTTTTGACACCACTGACGCAGAGTTGCCCACATTTCAAAATCGCGTTTATCACACCTGGCCCTGCTTAATACCAATACATTGTTAAATTTCAACTACATCTGATCATTGGGTCGTGAGTTCACGTGAACAGAAGTTTTTGATGCAAAAGTATAAATTGGGAATAAATTAAGAAAGAGTTACCGTTCTTATATGGAGTTTCAAAAGTTTTACTTTGACTGTGCAGACAAAGCATAACATTTGTATATGCGATGCTTTTTTTCTTTAAATCGAAAACCTTTCAAGAGAATCGATGGTTTGAAGGTTTTCATTTATAGCGCCTGCCATAGCTACAAGGCTGCTAGCACGTTCATACAAAACTATATAAGTACACAGCTTAGTAACTTCAATATGTTTTGTAAGTTTTATAATGATTCAAAAGCTGTAAAAAATCAATTCAAAAAATTTGAAATTTTCCCGATGTCATTTTAGGCACCTAGTGCACACACAGGGTTAAAAATTAATCTCCAAAACCTTATCATATCTTTATTGAGAACACGTTCAAAATTTATCTCTCAAACTTAATTTTTTCTAAACTATTTTTTTATAGAATAATAAGGATATGGAAAATGGGAACATTATGGAATCCACAAAAACAAAATCCAACTACACAAAATCCATAAATTTTTAAAAATTCACAGTTTCGACAATTCATTTTTTCGGTATCTACGAGGGTCCATCAAATATAAACGAGAATTTTATTACCATACCTACTAGAGTTTGAATTTCGCGCTAATATTTGTAGGTGGTGTTAGTAGTACTATAAGCAACAACTAGCCAACTTCATGGCATTATCCAGTGAATACAGCAGTCCGAAGCAAGATGAGCGAGAAACGGGTTCACCCGTCCGTTGCGCAACGCATCATCATTCGATTTCTGGCAGTATAAGGGGTTCGGCCATCTGAAATTTTGGAGAGATTGCGACAACAGTTCGGGGAAAATACTTTATCGCAACCCAGAGTATTTTATTGGCATAAAACATTCTCCACGGGAAGGAAAAACGTGGAAAATGCGGCCCATCCTCGACGCCCCCGGACAAGTTTGACGGATGCAAACGTTCGCGCTGTTGAGAAAATGTTAAAGTCCGATCGTCGCATCAAAATCGGTGAAATCGTTGCAAAACTCAATATTAGTTACGGCAGTGTACAAAAAATCATCAGGGATACACTTGGATTTCGAAAAGTATCCGCTAGATGGGTCCCGCGCCTTCTTACAGAAGAACAGAAAAGAAATCGTGAAGCCATCTGCAAGCAACATCTGGAGCGCTACCAAGTAAGTGGAGACACTTTTTTGAATTCCATTGTGACCTGCGATGAGGCTTGGGTACATCACTTCACCCCAGAAAGTAAACGATCGAGTGTGCAGTGGCGCCGACCAGAGGAGGGTGCTCCAATCAAAGCCAAAAGCCAACCATCTGCTGGTAAAGTGATGATCACTGTTTTTTGGGACGCTAACGGCATTTTGCTTATCGACTTTCTTCATGATCGACGTACGATCAATGCAGAATATTACTGTAGACTGCTTGATCAGGTCAAGGCCTCATACTGATCGAAAAGACGAGGAAAACCGATCAGGAACGTCATCCTTCTGCAAGACAACGCGAGACCCCATACGGCAAAGCGAACGATCGAAAAATTGGACGAAATCTCATGGAAAACTCTGAAACACCCGCCTTACAGCCCGGACTTGAGCCCCTGCGACTTTCATTTGTTTGGGCCTATGAAAGACGCACTTGGTAAGCAGCGTTTCGACGACAACGATAGCCTGGAATCGTTCGTGCGCAACTGGCTGATGACACGCTCTCGTTCATTTTACGATCAAGGGATCAAAAAACTTGTTTCGCGTTGGGAAAAATGCGTTTCGAAAGGGGGGGACTACGTAGAAAAGTAATGTAAACACATCACTTTTTTATCTGTATGCAATAAATTTTTATAAACAAATTCTCGTTTATATTTAATGGACCCTCGTATATTCACAAAATCCACAAATACGAAATACACTTGCAAAATATCCACTACAGCAACATCGACTAGAACTCTGTAGGTCACGATTCATTCACTTACATGTTATCAAATTTATGTTTGCTGGTAACGAAAATAATAACAGTTAAGTTTATGATCAAAGCGAAGTGGATGTCACAATTGTCAGTTCTAACAAAGGAAAAAATAAATTATGTATGGGTGGTTTTGAATATCACTTATTTATTTCGGAGATATCACTTATTTATTTAATTGTTTTCTAGCCGTCAAAGTTTTTTTTAGATATGTATCTAGACTACTATGAACCCGCTGGGCTAAAAAATGCACTCAGATTTGAGGTAGCTATTCGCAACTGACAGGTGCACGATGTCCAATATATTGGACATGCGTATCCAATGGTCATATTTAACCTTTTTTACCTGAACACTTCTTTCGAATCAAAACACCTTTATTTTACATTTTTAAATTTTTTCATTTTCACTAATGTTCGAAGAACAATAGTATTAAACTCGTTTCGCCGAAAATTCATATTTCTTTATATATATATATATATATATATATATATATATATATATATATATATATATATATATATATATATATATATATATTTATATATATATATATATATATATATATATATATATATATATATCAGCAAAATGATTAAGGGAGATAATCTCTGGAGTCGCCGATCCGATTGAGGTAAAATTTTCGGAGAACGTAGATGTATATAGTAGGTAGGTCCATGACTTTCTCAAATTCAGATATCCTAAACCTTTTGGCGGTGTAGCAGTGTAAATTTTTGTTAAAGAAAAGTATTGGGAATGAAAATTAATTATATTCTAAGCTTGCTTATGATAAAGAATTGGAAATTTTGAGCCGTGTGTGGGTGCAGGGTACCTAAAAGTAGGCTAGGATTTTTTTTCAAATTTTGATTTGTCATTACTTGTAAGAAAAATAATGGATCATCGTGAAAATTACAGAGCGTATTGATGTTGACTAAAATTTGGCACTTACAGATTTTCAGCATAAAGCGGGTAACCCTGTAGCTGTGGCAGGTTGCTGAAAAAAAATCCTTCAAATCATTGACCTTCCTGAAAAAATTTTGATTTTTGACAAAAATTTAAAATCGTTGATAAATTTTATCCTTTGTCCTTTATGTCAAGATAAAATTTTCAAAATTCCGATTTGCACAAGAACGGCAACCCATCACCAAATTACCTTTATTTTCAGCACTCGAAAGTTCTGTTCACGAGAACTGACGACCGAATTATCCGATCATAATGAAATTTACAGGATATGTTGGTATTAGCTAGGACCAGGTCAGATTGAAGTGATTTTGAAATGCAAGCAACCCTGTGGCAGTGGTACCATCTTGAAAAATCACTGAGAAAAAAAACATCTTTTTGGCCTATAACTTCCGATTCAGCCATCAAACTTTAACAAAATTTACACAGTACTTGGATGTTAGTCTATGTAACATTTGATGAAAATTTGGTTGAAAAATTAGTATAGGGCTGGAAGCTGTGGTGATTTTTGTCTCATAAATCTTGCAAATTCGCTCAGCAAAATAAAGCTTTTTTCCCTATAACTTCCGGTCCAGTGTAGAAATCAAAACGAAGTTCATACAGTAAATGGACCTTAATGTGAAGTAAATGTCGTAGGAATTTCGTACAAAAATCATGAAAGGGCTGCCAGTTATGACCATTTTTGTAATTTTGTGGAATTTCTTTACTGAGCGATTATGTCATTAGATTTGCAATTGAGAATGATCCTGCAATGAAAATTAGCAACAAATATTAACATTTTAAAAATTTGTAAAGTTTTGAGGGTGGTAACCCTATAATTCTTTTCACCCGTATACCTTCCAGCGCAGTGATTCAATCGAAACCAAATTTACTGGTTGGGTTTAGCTTAACGTGAAGCAGATTTGGTATGTATTTTGCTTTGTTGCTGACACAGGCTAACCAGCATTAGCCATTTTCGTAAATATTGCACCAACAGATGCTTCAAATTACGTACTCATATGCAAAGCATTTGCGATAAAAATAAGACACCAATTTTTAAATTTTCCGAGTTTTGAACATTTTTCGGATGGCAGCCTCAAACAACGTTTAACCGCTGAAACTTGCGATGAAATCCTCCGATGAGAACGAAATTCAAAGGATAAGTTCATTTAAGTATGAGCTTGTTAAGGTTAACTTATTGCTGCTTCATTGGGAAAGTATTGCCGGCACTGAACATTTTCATCATTTGTGTTACAGTTGAGTTTTGTTGCTTGGGATAAGGAATGGTTGTACAAAAAAATGTATTACGTCTTCCCACATTTTTTTGTCACTCAAAGACAATTTCTTCGAAAATTAGTTTCCTAGCGGTTCTGATGCGCTAGAATTTTTTTTTATTTAAACGAATTAGTAAAAATGAGTTAGACTATGCTTAAATGTCGAAAAAAAAACAAAAATGATTGAAATTGAATTGAAATTCCTTTTGTTTGATGAATGTCATAAAAACCATTTTTGTCCTTCTTTAAGCAAAGTGTGTCCTTACAATTCTTGCAAATGATGAAGGATTTTTTGACACATCCATCATTTTTACACCCGTTGGCATTTTTGGATTTGACAAATATTGGAAGGTGCAGGATCTTGTCTGTTCGCACCTCTTCCTCTGGCATAGTTTGATGCACTTTTTTCTTTCTAACCGGTGAGTCGCACGAAGAATCACTGGGCTCACCTGAGTCCTCATCCGACATGCCGAGGTTTTCGTTGAAGAATTCGCTGAGGATGTTGGACGACCACGGTGGCACTTCTGTGGTTCACCTTCGCTGCGTGCATTAGTTTTCCACTTGATGAGGATATTTGCCACTTCCATGCTGAATGCCATCGAATCCAAAATTCGCTTGTTGCGTGAAGAGGCCCTCATGCAGTCATATCTGTACTCCATCCAAGTGGCATGATAGTCAGATAGAGGAAATGCATTATCATTCGCACAGTCCATTTAATAGTTCGTATGTTGATTCTATAGTACTGGATCATTTGATCGAGTAAATTTACCCCATCCACACTCTCGTTGTACAAACGAACTACCTCAGAATGATTGACGTCTATTTATCCATGCGTCTGTTTGTCCCATTGTTTTGCTTTGTTTTCAACGCCGATTCGAACGAAATTAGAAGCCAAGTTAATGACCTTGTTGTCAAGCCAACGAGTTAAAATGACTTTGCCGTCAGAGCTGAAGCACTGTTCGCCGGATCCGCGCCCGCAGCAGCCATCGTTTTGGCGTCTGAGAGAGGTTGATTGGCGAATCGATTGGCACAAACTGCTTCAGCTGCGTTGACTTGCCGATTTCTTAAAATTTCAATCGATTGGAACGACGGAAAATAGTTGTAAAAAAACTTGTGCCCCGCTTCTTCCTTTGGAATCCGTTTCGCCAATTCAAGAACGATTGTGGAGCCACTGCCGATCATTTTCACCAGGACTCATTGGTGTTGTTGAGCCTTGGTAAACAAGGAAATCATACGGCATTTAAATTTTTCTGCAGAGGAAATACACTTTGATTCCCCAGGGGCAAGGCTTTCCTTTGACGCAATGCTTTGCAATGAGGTTAGGTTAGGTTTAACTGGCTGGCACAGGGCCACACATTGACCCATTGGTCCATAGTGATACCAGATAAAGGGACCCGGAGAAGGAAAGTTCAGTCCAAACGGCTGTCGAAGGCCCCAGACTCTTTTACGAACTGAAGTATGTCCTTCAGCTTCTGCTCTGCTACATGTGAGAGATCCACCAGCCAGGGCTCACCAAAGCAGCGCTGCCTGGTGCTCCCCAGTGCCAAGCAGTGGCACAGAAGGTGTTGGATTTTTTCTGAGACTCCTGGTTCTTGACACTTTCTAAAGGTGTCGTTGGTTAGGAGTCCCATTTTCATGGCATGAGCTGCTACAAGACAGTGTCCGGTAATGATGCTGACCAGCCGTTTGCAGTCAGTTCGCCTCAATTCGAGTAGGTACTTAGTAGCTACAATATTGTACGCCCTCACATTATTTTGGTTAGCTTGCAGGTCTGAGTTGCACGCCATCTGCACGTCGCAACTTGCATCATATTGGAGTCAATTGAGTATTTGATTGTTTGGATTGGAGTAAGAATATCAACCGATCCTGACAGGAGAAGGCTAGCCCCGTGCTTGGCTAACGCATCCACCCTCTCGTTTCCTTCATGATCTAGCTGAAGATTCTCTTCAAGGTCTAGCTGAAGCAGTTGGCTTTGAATTCAGAGCAAAGAAAGTTCTGACCTCATTAGTATTGTATGGTGTGAATTTATTGTCGCCTACAAAGTTGATCAGAAAATAGAACTTATAATAATGAAAGGCAAAATAGACAAAATGAACAAACCTTCCTGATCAGTATACAGGTTGGTGTAGGAAGATATGTTAGGAAAAAATTCGTCGTCGAGATAGCGGTTGAAATATGAAAAAGGAGTGCTGACACTGGTGTTCTCAATCAACTCCTCGTCAGCACTAACGTAAGCAATTTCGTCAGGTTGCATAGCTGCAGTTGGTCGCTTAAGCCAATTGATGTCTTCTTTTTTTGTGCAATAGATTTGAGACTCTGCTTGCGATGGGACTATGTCGAAAATCTCATTCAAATAAACGTCTATCTCTTCGAAATCGAATGCCGGCACTTCGAATTCTTCTTCCACGGGCTCATTTTCAAATGATTCAGTGGTATGGCTTGTCGATCCAACTGATCGGGAGCGCGAATTGTAGCATTTGCCCATTTGAATTTTGTTTCTAAAATTCACGGCAAACGACTTTTGATACGCATTGTATCAAAAGTCCTCTACTTGCCCTCTTACGGCACCTTGTTTTCGACAAATCGAAACACAAGCGATGTCGCTTCGAAAAATTCATTTTTTCAAAACTAATTTACCGTATCAACGGTAAATTGTTTATGGCAAATTGCGATGCTGCGGCTGGGCTGTGAGGAGGCAGCGCTTGGCTATGGGCAGTCGATCGGAACTCGTGGGAGAGGCCAGACGGCGTGGCGAGATAGTCGTTTTTGTTCAATTTAAGTTCTTCTGTGTTGAAAAACCGCAGCACGAATTCACATTTTTAGACTTCCCGAGGGGTGTTCATCTTGACATCCGCGCGAGTATACATATGTATTGTACTATAGATTTTTCGACTATATTTGTGGGCATGATGTGGTCTCGGTGTGTAGTGATCCATAGAAATTTTGAATTTGTTTTTGTTCATTAATGATCACGAATGTGACTCGGTTTGAAGGCGGTCGACAGAGGAACGTGGTTGACAGGAGTCGTTGGATTGTCGCGGTAGCGACGTGTCGTGGTGAGGAGGTTCGGAGAGTGATCGTGGCCAGGCCAAGACGCAAGATTCGTCTGGCGTGTGGAATCGGAACTCGCGGGTATGGATACGAATCCACAAGAAAGTTATTAGCAAAGAAATGAATAGTGCAAATGATTGTGGCTGTGCTGTTCGGTGTTCGCACACTTGCTTGCTTATATCAGTTGTGGCCTCCCGTTATGAACCGGTCCCCAGATGTGATCACAATTTACCTTCTACGCATAGTCGGAACAAGGTTCTAGTTCAAAGTGAATTCAGCCTAAGAAATTACTTTATGCTTCATGCCTTCTTCATGGAGTAAGTAGTGTATTTCGGCTAAGTGGAAGTTAAAGAGCAAAATACGAGGAAATCTACCCACCAAACTTTGGTGAACTCGTTTACATAACCGACGACGCTCATGCAAAAACTCAAGTGCTGCGGCATATTAGAGATGGTTAAATAGGCAAAGCCAAAGTGTTATAAATACATTCTTCCGAATTGCTACGATTAACGTATCTCAAAACGACGAACGGTACTATTATTTTATGCATGTTTTTACCCTACGTTCTGCCCCTGTTTTTTCGGATACAAAGTGAAACTAAAATTGGCGACAGTGATAGTATAATTGCGACCAAAATCGCCTGGAAGACGTATGTTGTCGCAGATGTAAATTTGGTGCTTTGTACATCAGTTGATAGAACGGGGGCCTGAATTGTTCCCAGAACCGTTAAGATTCAACGTTTTTTTTAAATGTTCATGAATTACAAACATGCTGATAAATTACCGTTGGGTGAATAATAATAATCTGACCTAAAAAATTAAAAAAAATTAATACGTAAAGATAAAAATCAATTATAATCATCAATTTAAGAGACATCGTGATAACACTAGCTGTGAATACAATCAATACAGTCGGGTTTCACATAAAGTTTTGCAATGGAACCAGTTTGGGCGGTTCGCAAGCTGAAAGCACAGGAAGCGGCGTCGATATTCATTGGCATATAAGCATAATTCGCACGGTCGAAGGTAAACGGATGAGGGCGGTACGAGTACAGTTGATACGAGGATACGTTATTTTTCGTCTTAAGGAAGAAAAACAATCAAAGCACATTCCTTCAGGTCCATCACTATGCTGGTATGGTTTTTGGTGTCTACTGTTATATCAAGTTTTAGCAGGTATGGCTATTATTTCCTGACATCGCTCGGCGAAAACAATTCGATTAAATATGCATGGTGTAAAGAAAATACATTACACAAATTCAACTCCGGCAATTCGCTTATCTGATAACACATTTTTCATTGCCACTCATCAATTCCAATTGTATGCACCCGATCTTCATTAGTATCGGTGGTCTAACACAAATCACATTCATGTTTGCACTATTTTGTTGATTTCGATTTGAAAACCTATGTGAAAAAGAATATTAAATAATTATTTGCAGCATGTATTTTGTAGAAGTCATATCAACACTAAAACTGTAAATTGTGCTGTAAGATAACAAAAAAAAAAAAAAAAAAAAAAAAAAAATTTGATACACCGTAGAAAATGTAAAGATATAGAATTAACAGTATGTAGTGAAAAAGAAAAAAAAAGAATAATGATTTGTTAATAAGTAGTTGAAATAAAAGCTAACAACATTAAAATAAAATTAAAGGGCGGGATACTGGCCAAACAGTTAGTTTCAGTCGGTCTTAGTATTTTTGATTAGATTTTTTTGGATTTTTCTTGAAATGATGGCCAGTATCAGAGGGTGGAGGACCCCAGACCATCGGGGTCAGGGCTCCACTAACATCGGGAGCCCGGGGCTGTCTGCCTCACCCGGGTTCCTTGTAAAGAGAGGTAGCCTTTTTTCCTATTTTCCCGTTTTAGATTTTCAATGTTCTGGCTCCGTGCGTTGTCACGAGCACTGGGTCTGCTTAGTCAGCCCATGTTGCAGAGCCTGGGTGGTTTCCTTTACGGAGCTATGCCCCCTTTTGGTCCTTGGGTATTTTTATATACCAGTTTGCGGCTACGAAATTCATGACGGATGAATAATACGTAGCATCCCGTTTCTTGAGAGCAAACCATCCCCATTTTTTCATGAACCCACCCCAGCCGCAGCGAGCTAGCAAAGCGGCACACCAGCATCCGTCGGGGTTGGTTAAAGGGTGCTCCGCTAATGCGGACGAGGGGCCTTCACGGCCATTTCTAGGGCACCCTGCTCTCGGGGCAATTTTTTTTTTTTTTGTTTTGCCTCTTGAATGGCATTAGCCATTTCACTTTATGACCTTAGCACTCTTGGTTCTGGACTTCGGTCTGGTTCTAAGTTGTGCTAAGGCCACTCCCAATCTTCATATTCGCTACAAATGGCGCCCAACGTGGGGCCCGAAACTCGTTTTTGGGTGACCCACCAAAGTGAGAAAATACTTATGAGTTTCGACTCATACTCCCCTCAAGACTTTACGTCTTCAACCTTAAAATTCCATTCTCACTAGCAGGTCTTAGAATCGCCTCCTTTGCGATTCGATATACTTCGTTCGAGAGAACAAACCCCTTGAATTAAGACCTGCATCGCTCGCTCTTTCCTTACTAGCCGCAAACATCCTTCCCAATCCTTTCCTTTTAAAATCAATTCCTTTTAGCTTACCTCTTGGGCAGCTTCCTGTTGTGTTGTCCTTTTGAGTTTTTTGACTCTGGGTGCAACCTGGAGGTTGGCCGCGGATAACAGGTTGTGGTGGTTTACCGCCGCTCCTGTCCCGGTCAACCGAAGGGCCCCTGCCCCACTTTATGTTGGGAAGCTGTCCCAAATTTGTATATCCTTGCTGTCTTGACCCGGCTTCGGCTCTTGGCTTGGGTTTGGTTCAGGCTGTAGTGGATTACGTGGGGTTGGCGTGGTGCCGCCTACACGTCCCTGCAGCTTGGCCAAACTTGAACCATTTGCTGAGGTTGAGTCAAGCAGCAACATAGTTGTTTTGGTCCTTTGCTCCTCTCTTTTCGAGGAATTTCGGGTGAGAGTACAGTCCCCTCATACTGGGCGATTCCCCTTTTGGAATCGACCCAATTAAATTACTGAACTTAAATACTTATCACACTAAAACACTTTTCACACTTGAACATTTTTCTCACCAAAACATTTTTAATACGTAAACACTTCTCATACTTAAACATTTTGTAATTAAAATTTCAATTTCCTGCGATTTTTGAAGTCAAAAGCCAGCCAGCCAGCGGACCTGAATTGGGGAGGGACGGATCGGGTTCCGTCTAGTAAGAAGGCCATCTCTTGAAAATTATAATTATATTTTTTTTGATTCAACTTTGGAAGTTTACAACTTTAGAAAATTTTTTCTAAACTCTTTGGAAGTTATATATTTTTTTCTCATTAACTCTAGCATTTGGCTTTAAAATCTTTATACTAGTTGAGAGTTAGTCACACCACTGGTGTGCACCCACTTATATATATATTTTATATATATTTTTGAATTTTTGGCATTCTTGCCCTATTAGTTATTAAGACTCATTGAAGAGTTAGTCACACCACTGGTGTGCATCCACTTATTTTGAATTTGGCACTTTGGCCTATTAGTTGTTAAGATTCTTTGATAAAATTAGACACAAATTTTTTGTGCATTTGGTTGCGGACTGAATTCCCCGCCAACCAACTTTAGATTAAGCGAATTAATTCGTTAGTCACGAGTATCGTGCATTTTCTTTGAATTTTCATCACTTGCCAATTATTTTCACAGATTGGACATGCCATTGCATCACAGTAGTGAGGATCTGTCTGGCACCACAGTGGAGGCTCAGTGCTCCATATGCCAGCAGTCATTCGCTGCTGCCCAGGTTACGTACACCACAAAATGTGGTCATACATTTCATGAAACGTGCCTGGAGCAATGGCTTCGGAATCATACAGATTGCCCGCTGTGCCGTGGACCACTGAGTCTCCCCTTAGGAGCCAGAGAGGCCCCCACTGCTGCAGCATCTATGCCACGAGGGGCTCGGCCCAAAACACAACGGCCGGGAGTAAGAACCCGAGGCATGAGAAATGATGATTAGGAAATCAGGGACTTCGATTTGCAGGCCGAGTCGGGGGCGGAAGGTTTAATTCAGCCACCTGGCCCGTCATCAAAAGCGTCCCCAATATCAGATGTGACGTCAGAAGCCGCAGGAGCGCGCTCTATAGTGCCCCAAGATTTAAGCGGACTTCAGCAACAGATTAACGAATTGCAGAACGGCATGCGTGTGATGCTGGAGCGCATGGCCCAATTGAACCTTCCGTCCCGGACTGGGAATGTAGAGTCGCCCAGACTTAACCCTCGCGCACAATCATTTGTACCAGTGCCGCGATCCTACTCACCTCGCACCCCTCGTGGTAATAATGTCCAGTTCCACCACGATAAGGTGGCTAGCATCATTGGTGGGTGGGGCCTAAAATTCTCGGGTCGCGAATCCTCTATGCCCGTGGAAGTTTTTATTAACAGGGTAGCGGCTCTCACTAGAAATACCTTGGGCGGAAATTTTAATGTTCTATGCCAGCATATGCACCTACTTTTGATTGGACCTGCCGCTGATTGGTATTGGAGGTTTTACAATTCAAGACGTGACTTCGGTTGGAGAGATTTGGAGTCGGCCCTGAGCGATCATTTCGCTGATCGCTTCACGGATGCCGACCTGATGGAGCAGATACGAGGAAGGAAACAGCGACCCCAAGAAACATTCGACGATTTTAGCGCGGACGTCTACAAGATTGTTGACCGGCTACAGCGTCCTATTGCCGACGCGGATTTAGCTGACATTCTTAGACGCAATTTATTGCCAGAAATCCGTCGTGGTCTGCTACAAATACACCTTCCCTCTGTTCGTCTGCTCCGTCAGGCCGTCATCCGTGCAGAGAACTTTGAAATGGAGCTTAGAGGTCGACGCCGATCCTCCCACTGGAGGAACGCCACAGAAGAACTTCATGAAGAATACCCGCTAGTCCAATACGAGGATTCAACCGATGAACCTGGAGTGGAAGCAGTCACGGTCCTGCCTACTTGCTGGAACTGCAAGCAAGTGGGACACCGTTTCGACGATTGTCTGGAGCCCAGAACTGTATTCTGCTACGGCTGCGGAAAGGCAGACACATATAAACCTAATTGTGTGAACTGCCAAACAAAAAACGGACCGCAGGGAGCGCGGAACAAGATCTCACGCCTCCCACAGGGCAAGCAAGCTCCACCCCGTTCCAGCAGGTAGACAGGACTGATGATCTGTCTCCAAATTCCGTGGGCCCAACCACCAATGATGTTAGTATTCAGCCGAGTGGGGACTCTACTACCTTATCGATCCCACTCTTACAGGCAGAGCCTCCTACACCTTTGGCTTTTCTGCCCTACCACCTTAGATGGCGGAAATACACGGCGGTCCGAAACCGAATTTTTAACTCTGAAATTGACACCATTAGACAACCTCTTAATACACCTAAACGTTCAACGTTGAGAATGAGGCGTTTTTACGCTCAGTTCCGTCTTTGGCGTTATCAATTGGATTGTGCGACTCTGTTGAACGTGCCTCCAGGTGACGTTCGACCGTACGCTCAGGTTCTGTTGTTCGGCCAACTAACATCGGGTTTGATCGACACGGGAGCCAACGTGAGCGTGATGGCGGCTGATCTAGCCCACTCATTCCTCGAGAGGAACGCTTTTCCCTGGAAAAGAGCTTCTCTCGGGTTGAAAACAGCTGACGGCACACAACACCAAGCCGTAGGCCGAGTATCAGCCGACATCACGTTCCGGGGGCTCACCAAGACGTTGACGCTGTGGATAATACCCACTCTCAGTCAGAATCTCTATCTGGGAGTGGACTTCGTCCGTCTTTTCGCCCTGGCCACAGACCTGTTTGCGCCACCACCCCAGGTCGACACCACCAACAGCCTCGACGCACTCGACGATTGCGCCCACCCTCTCACACAGGAGCAGCATCGCAGACTTCGGTCTGCGATTGCTTGCTTTCCTTCGTTTGTTGTGGAGGGCTTGGGAAAGACTACGCTCATCCGTCATGAAATCGACACTGGTGACCAGAAACCCATAAAACAGAGACATTTCTCTGTGTCACCAGCTGTCGAAAAGCTCCTCTATCAGGAAATTGACCGGATGTTAGCGTTGGGCGTAATCGAAGAGTCGAAGAGTGCATGGTCTTCGCCGGTAACGTTGGTGGTAAAGCCCTCGAAAGTACGCTTATGCCTGGATGCCCGGAAGGTTAATTCGGTCACAGTGAAGGATGCCTACCCTTTGCCGCTGATCGATGGAATTCTCAGCAGACTCCCTAAGGCAAATTTCATCTCTAGCCTTGATTTAAAGGATGCCTTCTGGCAGATACCTTTAGAGGAGAAGTCGAAGGAGAAGACAGCCTTCACTGTGCCCGGTCGACCCCTTTACCATTTTGTCGTGATGCCGTTTGGGTTGTGTAATGCACCCCAAACGATGTCACGACTGATGGATAAGGTTATTCCGCCCCAACTCAAGCACCAGGTATTTGTGTACCTCGACGACCTGTTGGTGATAACAGACGAGTTTGACGCGCACCTTCAGGTACTTCATCAGGTCGCCTTCCATTTGAGACAAGCTGGCCTCACCATCAATGTGGAAAAGAGTAAGTTCCTCTTGCGAGACGTCAAGTACCTTGGCCACATTGTTGGTGGGGGCACTATCCAGACCGATCCTGACAAGGTGAAATCTATCATGGATTTCCCACTTCCCTCTACCACGAAGCAACTCCGAAGATTTCTAGGAATCTGCGGTTGGTATCGGCGCTTCGTCAGAGAATATGCGTCATTGTCAACGCCACTGACAGACATGCTTTCTAAGCGGAGTCAGTTTGTGTGGACCGATGAGAGGCTAAATGCTTTCAAGCAATTGAAACACAGCCTTGCTTCAGCCCCAGTGCTGCACAGCCCAGATTTCAACAAGCCCTTCTCCATCCAATGTGACGCAAGTCAACATGGAGTCGGTGCCGTGCTGGTGCAACGCACAGAAGACGGAGCTGAAGCCCCCATCGCCTATATGTCCCACAAACTGAATCCCGCTCAGCGAAACTACACCGTCACTGAGCAAGAATGTCTGGCAGCGGTGTTGGCAATCAAGAAGTTCCGTGCCTACGTGGAAGGTGACGAATTTGAAATCGTGACCGACCATGCTTCCCTAAAATGGCTAATGAACCAACTAGACCTTAATGGACGATTAGCCCGGTGGGCCTTGAAACTTCAAGGTTTCAACTTCAAGATTGTCCACCGAAAGGGAAGCCAAAACGTAGTGCCGGACTCCTTGTCGCGCATGTTCTCTGCCGAGGCGTTGACGCCGGCAGAAGGCGAGGAGACTCCAATGGAGCTAGACTTAGAGTCGCCCCACTTCAAAAGTGCCTCCTATACGGAGCTGGCGGCTAAAGTCCAGGCAGAACAAGACCAACTGCCGGACCTAAAAGTTGTAGACGGGTTCGTGTACAAGCGGACTGAGTATGCGACCGGAAACGGACTTCAAGACCAGTTGGCCTGGAAGTTGTGGGTGCCGTCAGAAATGACGGCAGAATTAGTGAAGGGAGCTCATGACCCACCCTTGAGTGCGCATGGTGGCGTGGCCAAAACCCTCGGCCGATTACGGCAATGGTTTTTCTGGCCACGAATGGCCGCTCAAGTGCGTGATTATGTGGGATCATGCCTTACATGCAAAACCACCAAAGCCCCTTCACACACCCTTCGTCCACCAATGACGCTGCAGTCCGTTCCCGAGCGCATATTCCAGCGCTTGTACATCGACATTATCGGCCCCTACCCTAGGTCCAAGTCTGGCAACATTGGAGCGCTCATCGTCCTGGACCATCTTTCGCGATTCCCCTTCGTTGAGCCGCTTCGGAAATTCACTGCGAAAGCAGTCATCGACATCTTGAGAAGAAGGGTATTTCACCTTGTTGGAGTCCCGGAGAGTGTTGTAACAGATAATGGTGTACAATTTCGGTCGTCTATTTTTCAAACCTTTCTACAGGAATTCGGTATCGGACATACCTTCACCGCCGTGTATTCCCCTCAATCGAACGCCTCGGAACGTCTTAACCGCTCCATACTGGCAGCAATGCGTTCATATATTGATCCTGCTCAAAAGGAATGGGACGGCAAACTCTCCGAAATAACCTGCGCACTACGCTCCGCACCTCACGCAACGATAGGTACTTCGCCCTATCAGGCAGTATTCGGGCAACCCATGATTACCCATGGCCGCACTTACCATCTGCTGCGGCAAATCCACCTTCTCGAGGACCCTGCTACTACGCTGCCACCTCCTGACCACCTGGCTCTTCTACGCCAGACCATCCGCGACCTCACCACCAAAGCCCAGTCTCGCAATGCCAAGGCCTATAACCTTCGTTCCAAGTTGGTTTCATACCAGCCTGGCGAAGTGGTCTTCAGGCGCAACTTCCGGCAAAGTGACGCAGCCGCGCACTACAATGCAAAGCTGGACCGGAAGTTTTTACCTAGTAAGGTAATTAAAAAGATCGGCGGTGCTTATTACCAGCTGGCCGATCAAAATGGACGATCAGTGGGCGTCTTTCACGCGAAAGACATCACTAAGTGATAGACCCACTGAGTTCACCAGTTCACGATGTATTTCCAAATTTTATTTGGAAGATCGTCCATTTGCGCCTGTTTCAGGTGTCACTCCTGCTCCATTGGAAAAGTATCTAGAGATGTTCACATCATTCACCATTTCCTCTACCAAAGATACTTTCCTTATTGATTCAGTATACGTTGTTCACGATATTTCCTCTCATTAAAAAAAATTACCCCTTTCTTTCTGTTCACCTTATTCACGATTTTCTCAAAGGATTGGATAGTAAACGACAGGATCACCTGTTCACGTCATTATATTTCACATATTACATCCATCCTTCAGCTCTTTCCACGCACTTGCCCTTGTGGAAAGATCTGTGTTGTAGCATTTGCCCATTTGAATTTTGTTTCTAAAATTCACGGCAAACGACTTTTGATACGCATTGTATCAAAAGTCCTCTACTTGCCCTCTTACGGCACCTTGTTTTCGACAAATCGAAACACAAGCGATGTCGCTTCGAAAAATTCATTTTTTCAAAACTAATTTACCGTATCAACGGTAAATTGTTTATGGCAAATTGCGATGCTGCGGCTGGGCTGTGAGGAGGCAGCGCTTGGCTATGGGCAGTCGATCGGAACTCGTGGGAGAGGCCAGACGGCGTGGCGAGATAGTCGTTTTTGTTCAATTTAAGTTCTTCTGTGTTGAAAAACCGCAGCACGAATTCACATTTTTAGACTTCCCGAGGGGTGTTCATCTTGACATCCGCGCGAGTATACATATGTATTGTACTATAGATTTTTCGACTATATTTGTGGGCATGATGTGGTCTCGGTGTGTAGTGATCCATAGAAATTTTGAATTTGTTTTTGTTCATTAATGATCACGAATGTGACTCGGTTTGAAGGCGGTCGACAGAGGAACGTGGTTGACAGGAGTCGTTGGATTGTCGCGGTAGCGACGTGTCGTGGTGAGGAGGTTCGGAGAGTGATCGTGGCCAGGCCAAGACGCAAGATTCGTCTGGCGTGTGGAATCGGAACTCGCGGGTATGGATACGAATCCACAAGAAAGTTATTAGCAAAGAAATGAATAGTGCAAATGATTGTGGCTGTGCTGTTCGGTGTTCGCACACTTGCTTGCTTATATCAGTTGTGGCCTCCCGTTATGAACCGGTCCCCAGATGTGATCACAATTTACCTTCTACGCATAGTCGGAACAAGGTTCTAGTTCAAAGTGAATTCAGCCTAAGAAATTACTTTATGCTTCATGCCTTCTTCATGGAGTAAGTAGTGTATTTCGGCTAAGTGGAAGTTAAAGAGCAAAATACGAGGAAATCTACCCACCAAACTTTGGTGAACTCGTTTACATAACCGACGACGCTCATGCAAAAACTCAAGTGCTGCGGCATATTAGAGATGGTTAAATAGGCAAAGCCAAAGTGTTATAAATACATTCTTCCGAATTGCTACGATTAACGTATCTCAAAACGACGAACGGTACTATTATTTTATGCATGTTTTTACCCTACGTTCTGCCCCTGTTTTTTCGGATACAAAGTGAAACTAAAATTGGCGACAGTGATAGTATAATTGCGACCAAAATCGCCTGGAAGACGTATGTTGTCGCAGATGTAAATTTGGTGCTTTGTACATCAGTTGATAGAACGGGGGCCTGAATTGTTCCCAGAACCGTTAAGATTCAACGTTTTTTTTAAATGTTCATGAATTACAAACATGCTGATAAATTACCGTTGGGTGAATAATAATAATCTGACCTACAAAAATAAAAAAAAATTAATACGTAAAGATAAAAATCAATTATAATCATCAATTTAAGAGACATCGTGATAACACTAGCTGTGAATACAATCAATACAGTCGGGTTTCACATAAAGTTTTGCAATGGAACCAGTTTGGGCGGTTCGCAAGCTGAAAGCACAGGAAGCGGCGTCGATATTCATTGGCATATAAGCATAATTCGCACGGTCGAAGGTAAACGGATGAGGGCGGTACGAGTACAGTTGATGCGAGGATACGTTATTTTTCGTCTTAAGGAAGAAAAACAATCAAAGCACATTCCTTCAGGTCCATCACTATGCTGGTATGGTTTTTGGTGTCTACTGTTATATCAAGTTTTAGCAGGTATGGCTATTATTTCCTGACATCGCTCGGCGAAAACAATTCGATTAAATATGCATGGTGTAAAGAAAATACATTACACAAATTCAACTCCGGCAATTCGCTTATCTGATAACACATTTTTCATTGCCACTCATCAATTCCAATTGTATGCACCCGATCTTCATTAGTATCGGTGGTCTAACACAAATCACATTCATGTTTGCACTATTTTGTTGATTTCGATTTGAAAACCTATGTGAAAAAGAATATTAAATAATTATTTGCAGCATGTATTTTGTAGAAGTCATATCAACACTAAAACTGTAAATTGTGCTGTAAGATAACAAAAAAAAAAAAAAAAAAAAAAAAATTTGATACACCGTAGAAAATGTAAAGATATAGAATTAACAGTATGTAGTGAAAAAGAAAAAAAAAGAATAATGATTTGTTAATAAGTAGTTGAAATAAAAGCTAACAACATTAAAATAAAATTAAAGGGCGGGATACTGGCCAAACAGTTAGTTTCAGTCGGTCTTAGTATTTTTGATTAGATTTTTTTGGATTTTTCTTGAAATGATGGCCAGTATCAGAGGGTGGAGGACCCCAGACCATCGGGGTCAGGGCTCCACTAACATCGGGAGCCCGGGGCTGTCTGCCTCACCCGGGTTCCTTGTAAAGAGAGGTAGCCTTTTTTCCTATTTTCCCGTTTTAGATTTTCAATGTTCTGGCTCCGTGCGTTGTCACGAGCACTGGGTCTGCTTAGTCAGCCCATGTTGCAGAGCCTGGGTGGTTTCCTTTACGGAGCTATGCCCCCTTTTGGTCCTTGGGTATTTTTATATACCAGTTTGCGGCTACGAAATTCATGACGGATGAATAATACGTAGCATCCCGTTTCTTGAGAGCAAACCATCCCCATTTTTTCATGAACCCACCCCAGCCGCAGCGAGCTAGCAAAGCGGCACACCAGCATCCGTCGGGGTTGGTTAAAGGGTGCTCCGCTAATGCGGACGAGGGGCCTTCACGGCCATTTCTAGGGCACCCTGCTCTCGGGGCAATTTTTTTTTTTTTTGTTTTGCCTCTTGAATGGCATTAGCCATTTCACTTTATGACCTTAGCACTCTTGGTTCTGGACTTCGGTCTGGTTCTAAGTTGTGCTAAGGCCACTCCCAATCTTCATATTCGCTACAGAATGCCTGCCACGTTCAGTTCCTGCTCATTGCCAGCGCCATCCCATTCACCGTCGATGAAAAACAGTCTGTCGAACGCACCAAGAATTTCTTCGTCCGTGATTCATTTTGACTTAGAAATAACTGAAAACAGGACGGGTTTCAGGTGATTTTTTTTTCCTTCACACTACAGCCTAACAGGCCACACCCAGAGGCTTTTGCCGGGAATCGCACCCCCGTCCACTAGATCCAGAGGCAGTGAAATTAACACTGGGCTACTCTGCCCTACTAAGCGCAAAAGCGGTATCTCAAAAAAATCGGAAGATTGATTTTTACAACATTAGAATCCTTTTAATGGTATCTTATTTAAAACATATGGAAAACACCTTAAGAAAGTTTTTTAAATCTAAGTACCCGATGTATCCAAGAGCGGAAGACCACTCACCGAGAAAAGTGGAGTAAGAGGAATCCTCAACCAGCTCCAAACAAACCCAGTTCCTCGTCGCCTATCTCAATTTTACCTTAAATCACTAAAGGAATTAGAGGTATGTCGATATTACTACTTTCACAAAACTTCAATTATCTCGAAACTCGCTTTCATTGAGATACCGCTTTTGCGCTTAGTAGGGCAGTACTGGACCCTGGGTCCACCCTACTGGGTGACATGCTCCTGCTTTTTTCGTGACCGTTGGGTACGCATATCTAATATAGTGGACAGGACTTTTTCACGGCGCAGCAGTGAAAGTAATATCATTTAATTCGTTTTTTCAACTTTATTAGATAAAAGAAACATGCGAAAAGAATACCAAAAATCAAGAATCTTTTTTGGTCCTCTATCCAACAGAGAATAGAGTATACGCATTGGAAATAACAACACTCCTGTACCAGTGAATTCACTAGTACAGAAATTCTATTCCTCATTGGTAGTTCACGTGCTGAACTATAGAATGTGCTGATAGAAAAAAGAAAAGCTCATGAGAAGTTGTCTTTTTTGCTGTGAGGTGGCTTTGGGTTTTTCATGGTTATGTTGAATGTTTTGGTAGTTAGGAAATTAGAAAAAGCCCTCACAATGTGTAGAAAGTAAAAAGAAGTAATTTTCTGTTAGTTCTTTTTATATTTTCTATAGATTGTGGTAGTGTATATTCGTTATTTTCTCCCTATATTTTCAGGTGTTGTGTGCTACCACAGCAAATACAATAACCTTTGTCAGTCTAAGCGAATGCACTGCTGTTTTATACTAGATCGTTGTTTTTGTGGCATAGTTCTATTCTGTTCTGTATCGGAGGAAAAAAACACGCCCAATGATATATCTTATATTTTCCATAGGTGCGTTTTTTTGCTCCGATACAGAACAGAATAGAACTTTGCCACAAAAACAACGATCTAGTATAAAACAGCAGTGCATTCGCTAACATTGACATATGTTGCTGTATTCGCTGTGGTAGCACAAAACATCTGAAAACAAAGGGAGAAAATAACGAGTATAACCTAGCAAAATCGATAGAAAATAGAAAAAGAACTGACAGAAAATTACCTCTTTTTGCTTTCAACACATTATGAGGGCTTTTTCTAATTTCCTAACTATCAAAACATTCAACATAACCTTGAAAAAACCAAAGCCACCTCACAGCAAAAAAGACAGCTTCTCATGAGCTTTTCTTTTTTCTATCAGCACATTCTATAGCTCAGCACGTGAACTACCAATGAGGAATAGAATTTCTGTACTAGTGAATTCACTGGTACAGGAGTGTTGTTGTTTCCGACGCGTATACTCTGTTCTCTGCTGGATAGAGGAGCAAAAAACACGCCTCATGATATTAAATTACACGATATAGAAATACACGATATAGAATTTGTTGCCAACACGCTTGTCTGGCGTGGGCCGTCGTTTTAATCGCACACATAGTTGCGGAGGCTATTCGTGTTTATCCTACACGCCGCCGTCTCGTGAACTTGCCGTTCTTCACTTTCTTACACAGAGATCTTCGATTTTACTTTTTTATTGCTTCTCACCTTGAGCTTTGCGTGTCATTCACTTTTCCACGTGGAATGCGCATGTGCTTTTTTTGAGTGATTTTCGACAATTTTTGACATATCTGAAATTTTGGATATCTTTTCCTGACAGTGTGCGAGCCTCAACATTGCGTGAAACTATTTGACTTCATAGCTTTTCTACTTGTTGGACCTGTTAATACTGCTTACATGTGAGACCAACTCATTATGTCTTTCTGCACAGCTGTAAAGTGTGCTCATAGGGCAAATAATTCGCCTTATGAGATTTGTGCAGGTTTTTGCGGGCTACCATTTCATCCGAAATGTGATAGAGTGAATGCCCATGTCAGAGACACTGTCAGACAAACGTCTTCTGGTGTTTATTGATTTTGTTTTCGTTGTAAAGCCCACTCTATGGTAGTATTTGTTCACTGCTTAAGTCAACCAAATGGGTAGTTGACAAACTTTATAAGAATTTTCCTGTTTGGGCTCAAAACTTAAGAGTGTCTGTGGTGATATAGATACACTCTTTTCAGTTAATAGGATTGAGCAACTTGCAGACTTTCAATCTGCCCTTGCCGATGATCAGCTTCACCAGGAAGATTGCCAAGCTGTTCAACGTCAACAACTGTCTCCTCCAGCAGCTTCACCTTACACCCTTGGGGTGATACAACCTTGCAGCCTTCAAATTCAAAATCAACCTCAGCGTAATGTATCTCAGATGCTCACACGTGGCCAGCGTACTAAACTGCAGCAGCAACAACAATGACTGCAGCAGCAACAACAACCACTGCAGCAATAACAACAACAACCACTACAGCAACAACAATAGCAGAACCAGATACAACAGCACGCTGTCGTGACCGTGAGCGAACCTTTGGCGAATTTGGTAGCTGATAGGTAGCTGATTGGCTGATAGAATGAGCCATTCAACTCCTGCTGCATCATCTCCTTTGGTAGCCCAGATGTCTTATGCTGAGGTACTCAGTCAGCCTATCTGAGCCCCATGCATCACTCCCTTGCTTGAAAGTAATGGTCCGACCCCTGAAAGTATTCGTTTCACGATTCACTTATAGAACCACTGCCGACGAGGTTTTAGCTTACATTAAAGCTAAGCTCTGATACAATTCCTCGTCGCTAATGTGTAGAAAACTCACTCATGACAACTTCAATCATGAGCTGATTTCCTCGTTCGGGATCACTGCCGCATCCGGAATTTCTGATTTGCTGAACCTCTGGAAATTTTAAACGGAAACCGGTGGAAAAAAATCATACCTAGAACGTAAGGTTAACCTTAAAGTTTATTATTAAAAAGTTCGGGGGTTGAAGACCAAAACGGATGAGCTTAAAATTTCTTCAACTATCGAGTCTGATGACATAATATACTTAACTGAAACCTGGCTAACAGGTGATATATTCAATAACCAAATTTTACCTCTTTTTACTGTCTTCCGTAAAGATCATGATCGCTCAGCCAGTGGTTTATCTGACGGCGGCGGTGTTTCAGTTGCTATTCGCAATACACCTAGCGTGTCCTCCTGCACCGACTTCATGCCTTCTCCGCCTGTTGAATGTATCCTTGTTCGTAAATCCGTTTTTCTATCTACTGCATTGCTTGTATCCTCGATTTATATCACATGTAACAGTCCTATTGTAGTTTTACGGAGATTTCCTCGTTTCTTAACACGTACTACCCCTCCTCTTTCTTTCTTTTATGTGATGATTTTGATATTCCTAGCTTAGTCTGGGATACAACCTTCACTGAAATTTTATTGTGGAGCAATATTGCTTTAGTTACATCCTCATTTTTCTCTCTTTGCTCTTTCTTTTTCACAGTTGAATAATGTGCCTAATGTTAATAACAGAATACTAGATTTTGTTCTTACTAACTCTCCTTTGTCGTTGGTTCGTTTATGTGCTGCTCTGTCACCTTATGTCAGTTCTGATCCTCACCATCCACCTCTTGCTATAGGAGTTTCCTTCACCTCATTCCCTAAAAATAAAAATATTTCTGCGCTGCGTTATAACTTTGCTAAAGCTTACTTCACTTCCATGTCCAATGTTATTAATGCTGTTAACTGGTATGTTTTTTTCAAAGGTCTAAATGTTGATGATGGCCTTCGTGCGTTCTATGATTTCTTATCTAATATTGTTTTCTGTCACACTCCCATTTTTCGTGTTCGAAAAAGTATTGATCTGCCTTGGCTTACTGTTGACGTGATACGTGCTCCTAAAACCAAAGGCGTGGTGCGTTATAGATTTCGAAGCTCCGGCTTAGAGGTTGATTTACTGAGATTCTAAAATTTATGCTCATATGCTAAAAAGATCTCTGATGCACCTTAATGATTTGTCTGCTTCCTCGCCAAAACAAATATATGAGCTCTTTGCTCATTTCTTTTCTTCCGCTACCTCTCAACCTAACCCATCTTTCTCTGCTAATATTCCCTCTTCAGATGCTAACTAGCCTGTTGGAGGTTAAAGGTTTACTAACAAACCTAGGTAGTAGCACCAACTGCGGACCCGACGGCCTACCTAAGTCACTGTCATCATCTTTCTGTGTTTCTTTATCTGTCCTTTTTAACTTAATTATTTCTTCCTGTACGTTTCCTTCTTCCTGGAAGTCCGCAAATATTTTTCCCATCCTTAAAACCAGAAATTCATCCTGTGTGTCCAATTGTCGTCTCATATATCTTTTATCTTGTTTCAGTAAACTTCTCGAAAGAGTTTTTTACAATAGGGTTTATCCTTTAATTGAACCTCTTCTCGCTTCTGAGCAACATGGTTTCGTCAAAGGTAGGCCAACAGTTTCCAGTTTACTTTCGTTCACCAATACTATTGCCTCCACTATCGCCCAGCAAAAGCAAGTGGATGTATTATATACAGACTTTGCCAAGGCTTTTGACTCTGTGAACCATGAAATTATTCTTTCAAAGCTCGATGCTTTCAATATTTCGGGTCAGCCCCGTTGCTGGTTTTCCTCATACCTTCGTGATCGTGCTTGTTTTGTAACGTTTCACTCTTGTTCTTCTTTCCCCTTTTATCCTATTTGTGGTGTTCCGCGACGGTCGATTCTTAGTCCTTTCTTTTTCCTCCTCTTTATAAGTGATCTTCCTTTCCTCTTCAACTCCCCGTGTCTCTTGTACGCTGACGATCTGAAAATTTTCAGGGTGAGTGAGTCAGTGGATGACTGCTCCCAGCTGCAGGATGACCTGTCTGCTCTGGCTAACTGGTGCTCTGTCATTTGTATTACCCTTAATGTTGCTAAACGTTTCCAGTTGCCCTTCACATGATAATTATCCCACATACCGTTTTCCTGTTCTATCCTTGGCTCTTTCCTCAATCCAATTGATAATTTCATGGACCTTGGTGTTGTGTTTGACACTAAATTAAAATTTAATGTCCACATTTTACGTGTGACATCCAAGGCATCGCGCTTCTGCGGCTTCATTTAAGAGTGTCCAGACCTTTTACATATATTTCCTCGTGTATACGCCTGTACATCTTCTTTGTGCGTAGTGTCCTTGAATATTGCTGTCAACTTTGGTGTCCTCATTGTCGTTTCTTAATTGACGCTGTTGAGTCTGTACAACGCAGGTTTACTCACTCACTATTCCTCAAGATCCGTATTCCCTACTGTGACTATAGTATGCGTCTTTCCATCCTTGAAATCCCAACTCTCCTTTCACGTAGAGTGTATTTCGACGAATGTCTCGTTTACAAAATGATTGCTGGTTTTATTACAGATATCCTCAGATCGCAATTTTCTGCTCGTGACCCAGTACGTTTTACAAGGTCTTCATTAACCCTCAACGTACCTTTTGCTCGCACTATGTATATTTTTACTTTCCACTTTTACGCTTGCTTAGGTGGCATAATTGTTTGATTATTGGTCCTATTCCGCCTTCGTTACGCACTTTTAAAAAAACTCTAGCGCACCTGAACCGCTAGAAAACTAATTTTCGAAGAAATTGTCTTTGAGTGACAGAAAAATGTGGAAAGACGTAATACACTTTTTTGTAGAATCATATCAACCATTCCTTGCTCAAAGCAACAGAACTCAACTATAACACAAATGATGAAAATGTTCAGTGCTGGCAACATTTTCCCAAGGAAGCAGCAATAAGTTTACCTTCTCAAGCTTATACTTAAATCAACTTATCCTTTGAATTTCGTTCTCTTCGGAGGATTCCGTCGAAAGCTTCAGGCACTCCGCACACGGGTTGTTAGCAATGCTATACGTGAGAGATGCGTTTGACACTTGTCAAGCTCGCGAGAAAACGAGTGCCGTCATCATCATATTATGTCCACACACGGGTCGTCAAGAAAACGTCAGTATGCGTCGTAAAATCATACCATTCGGGGCATTTTCCCACCTCCCCCACGAATCGTACGTTGCCGTCATCCATTGCGCTTGCAAAAACGACTACTCATTCGACTTGAGGCCTGCAATGCACAACGCTTGAGACGCATTCAATGTGAACCGACTACGCTTCTCACTCTTCACGATAGGCTAACGCTCCGTTAGCGGTCACCCATTGATTTACATAGGTTGTGACGACCAAGCGTAGAAATATCGCATCTACGACGATAGCTCAACGACCCGTGTGCGGATTGCCTTAGCGGTTAACGTTGTTTGAAGCTGCCATCCAAAAAATGTTCAAAACTCGGAAAATTTAGAAATTGGTTTCTTAGTTTTATTGCAAATGCTTTGCATATGAGTATGTAATTTGAAGCATCTGTTGATGCAATAGTTGCGAAAATGGCTAAAGCTGGTTACCCTGTGTCATCAGCAAAGCAAAATATGTACCAAATCTGCTTCACGTTAAACCAAACCCAACCAATAAATTTCGTTTCGATTGAATCACTGCGCTAGAAGTTATACGGGTGAAAAATTTTTTAGGGTAACCACCCTCAAAACTTTTCAAATTTTTAAAGCGTTAATATTTGTTGTTAATTTTCATTGCAGGATCGTTCCCATTTGCAAATCTAATGACATAATCGCGCAGCAAAGAAATTCCAAAAAATTACAAAAATGGTCATACCTGGCAGCCCTTCCACGATTTTTGTACGAAATTCCTATGACATTTGGCTCACATCAAAATCTATTTACTGCATAAACTTCATTTTGATATCATGACTGCACCGGAAGTTATAGGGAAAAAAGCTTTATTTTGCTGAGCGAAATTGCAAGATTCAAAAAAATCACCATAGCTGGCAACGCTAATCTAATTTTCCAGCCAAATTTTCACCAAATGTTACTTTAAATAAGATCCAAATATTGTGTAAATTTTGTTTAAATCTGATGGCTGAATCGGAAGTTATAGGCCAAAAACCGGTTTTTTTTCTCAGTGATTTTTCAAGATGGCACCACTACCACAGGGTTGCCGGCATTTCAAAATCACTTCTATCAGACTTGGTCCTAATTGATATCAACATGTTCTGGGAATTTCATTATGATCGGATAATTCGGTCGTCAGTTCTCGTGAACAGAACTTTCGAGTGCTGAAAATAGAGGTAATTTAGTGATGGGTTGCCGTTCTTGTGCAAATCGGAATTTTAAAAATTTCAATTTGACACGATGCACAAAGGTTAAAGTTTATCAATGATTAGAATTTTTTGTCAAAAATCAAAAAGTTTTCGGGAGGTTCAATGATTTGAAGGATTTTTTTTTTCAAGAGCCTGCCGCAGCTACAGGGTTACCCGCACTACCTTGGAAATCCATGTGTATTAAACTTTAGTCAACATCAACACGCTCTGCAAATTTCACGATGATCCAATGTTTTGGTCAGAAGTAATGACAAATCAAAATTTGAAAAAAAAAATCCTTGCCTACTTTTAGGCACGCTGCACCCACACACGGCTCAAAATTTCCAATTTTTATCATAGTCAAGCTTAAAACATATTAAGTTTTCATTCCCAATACTTTTTTTGAACAAAAATTCACGCTGCTGGGAAATATAGGAGTACTTCAAAATTCACTAAAACGCTCGCCGCCGCCAAAATGAATTTTAGCAAGCCGTGGGCCTATCTATTAAATACATCTACGTTCTCCGAAAGTTTCAGCTCAATCGGATTGGCCACTCCAGAGATTATCTCCCTTAATCATTTTGATGATAGATATATATATATATATATATATATATATATATATATATATATATATATATATATATATATATATATATATATATATATATATATATATATATATATATATATATATATGTATGTATATATATATATAAATATATATATATATATATATATATATATATATATATATATATATATATATATATATATATATGTATATATATATATATATATATATATATATATATATATATATATATATATATATATATATATATATATATATATATAAATATGTATATATATAAAGAAATATGAATTTTCGGCGAAACGAGTTTAATACTACTTTTCTTCGAAAATTAGTAATAAGCTAAGAGCATGCGTTTTATCTTATGAAATAAACTAGTTTTCTGAATTTTTGATATATCATATCTGTATTGAACTATGATTAGATTTCGCCGCCTTTTTATACTTTGTTTAGTTTTAATTTATAGTCCCTTTTCTTTATCTTTTTTACTAATGTCCGAAGAACATTAGTATTAAAATCGATTCGGCCAAAAATTCATGTTTCCATATATAGATATATATATATATATAAATATATATATATATATATATATATATATATATATATATATATATATATATATATATATATATATATATATATATATATTTATATATATATGTATATATTTATATATATATATATATATATATATACATATATATATATATATATATATATATATATATATATATATATATATATATATCATCAAAAAATTTCAGTGAGATAATCTCGGGAACGCGCCATCCGATTGAGCTGAAACTTTTAGGATACATTGGTGTATATGCAAAATAGGTCCAGGTCTCACTAAATGTCAATTATCTTTAACCCTTTGGCGCAGGCGGCCATTTTAGTGATATTTTTAATATACCTTTTATTCCGTAGACAAATAATTTTTGCAAAAATAAAGTTGACGAAATAAATTTCGAACGTGTTTTACATATGAATCGGATAATGTTTTGGAATTTTTTAACCCCATGTGTGCGCTGGGTGCCTAAAAAAAGAACGGGAAAATTTGAAAGTTTTTAAATTGCGATAAGTTTTGACAGAGCTACTTAATCATTATGAAATTTTTAGGACATATTGGTATTATTTAGTTGTAGATTTAAATGAGCATGCTGGCAACCCTATAGCTAGGGCAGGCACTGAAAGTGAAAACCTCCAAATCATCGTCTCTCTTGACAAAATGCCGCTTCTTCAAATAAAAGCCACTCATATGTAAATCTTGTGCTTTGTTTACATCGACAAAAACACATTTGATATGGTATAACGGGCACGCCTGGTAACCCTCGCCCAATTTACCTATATTTTTAGCATCAAAAACTTCTTTTCACGGAAACTCACGACCTGATAAGCAGAATTAGTTGAAATTTGCACAATGTATTGGTCTTAAATAGGACCAGGTTTGATAGAAGTGGTTTTGAAATGCGGGCGATTCTGTGCCAGTGGTGCCACCTTGAAAAATCACTAAAAAAAGATAACTGATCTTAGCCCTATAAATTCTAATTAAATCGTTTGATTCTAACCAAATTCACACAGTAGCTGGACCTTGCTTCAAACCACGTTTGGTAGAAATTCGGTCAACAAATTCGGTTGAAACTGCTAGCTATGATAATTTTGGTGTCTTAAATTTGAAAAAATAAAAACTTTGAAGTCAAAGCATTCAAACCATCGAATATCCTAAAACATGTCCGTTTCTTACAATAAAACCAATCTGTATACAAATCTTATACTTAATCTACACTTTCAAAGTAAAACTTTGGAAATTTCATGTCGGACAAGAACGGTAACCCTTTCTCAGTTAACCTATATTTTTAGCATCAAAAACTGCTGTTCACGGGAACTCACGAACCAATAATCAGATGCAACCGAAATTTACAGAATGCATTGGACTTAAGTAGGACCAGGTCTGATAGAAGCGATTTTGAATTGTAGGCAAGTCTGTGCCAGTGGTGCCATCTTGAAAAATTACAAAGAAAAAAAACTGCTTTTTGCCCTATGGAATGTGAATAAGTTACCAGATTTTCATAAAATTGACACAGTAGCTGAACCTAACTCTAATCTCTGTTTGGTGGAAATTTAGTTGAAAAATTTGATTGGTGCTACCAGCTATGGTAATTTTTGGTTCTTTGGTTTTGAAAATTCGCTCGGGAAAATAAAGCTTTTTGCCCTATAACTTCCAGTCCAGTCATAAAATCAATACGAATTTGGTATAATTAATGGAACCTATTATGAACATTATTCAGGCCAAATTTGGTTGAAAAGCCACGATAGGGTTGCCAGCTATTGTTGGTTTTGTGTTTAGTTGCAATATCTTTATTCAACGGTTTTACCGTAGAATTTTCAAATGGTAATGATATTATAGTGACAATAAACAGCAAATATTAAGTTTTCGATTATTTGAAAAAGTTTGCTGCAGGTAGCCCTAAATTTCTTTATACTCCTATATCTTCGAATGTAATTAAACAACGTGAAGCAGATGTGATATATTATTGGCTTTGATACTGGCAAAAAGTTGCCAGCACGAGTCGGTTGTGCTACTTTTGTATCAATAAATGCTTACAGTTAGTATTCATACCGGAAACATTTACAATGAAAATAAATAACCAATGTTTCAATTCCCAAAGTTTTGCAAATTTTTCGGATCGCAGCCCCAAACACCAACTTCAGTTACAGTGCTGCAGGCACTGAGCATTTTCTTCATTGATGTTATATGCAGTGGCAGCTCGTGCTTGTTGAGACTGGGTGGGCCCAGTTTGTTATTGTTATCCGAACAAATTTTCGTTGATTTCGTTGTATGCTGGTCAGTTTTTTTCAAATAAATAAAATTTAGTGTTTTGGTCGCTATTTATATAACACCTATGTGCACACCTTTCAATCGATCCAACCATTCTTTTTGGCCCAGTTAGTTATCTAATACGTTTACGCAGTAGATAGACTTCCGAGAAATATTCAATTTCAATGCTCCGCAGTATAAAATATATGAAACTAAAACACTTGTTTCAAGTGGTTTAATATACATATATATACATGTGAAATATTCTACATCAAATTTAACATTTTTCAAACGTATTTAAAAATTAAGAATAAAGCGTGATGCACTATATAATTTACTACATATGCTTGTAAATTATTTGGTTACGTCTACTCTTTGATGAAGCAAAAAAAGATCAATTATTTGGTTGTCAAATTTGAAATTGTAACCTTCTCGCAACATTTTAACTAAATCCCTTTCAATTTCCATTGTACTTAAATCGGAAAGCCTTGTCTGACAAATTGAATTCCGTTAAAAGGTTTTTACTCTCTTAAGAGCTGAAAAACTTCGTTCAACTGAAGTGGAAAAAGATGCCAGTGAAGCAACTTGACTTAGCAATTTATAAATATCCAATACTTGCGTTTGTAACTTATTATCAGACATAAAAATTAAAAGGCCCGATAAACTCTGCGTGGTTCCAAATTTGCTATGATCAGATTACTACACACAAAGTTCGTTTCGTTGCTTAATTTTTTCAAACATTTAGGGGTAGATTTTTAAGAAAAGCCATCGCAAATGATTTGAGATTACTACTCTTAATGAAACTGATGAAATCTATTTATTTCATATCCGAAAGGTTTAGTTAGATTAGTCTAAATTTAACGCATGAAGTTTTTTAAAATAAGTTTTCGCATCTGAAATGCTACCGTAATCTATTTTACATCTTTTAACAGGTTGCCCAAAATTACTGCAAACATCATTAAATTTTTTTTCAAAATATGTATCGTTTCCTCTATATGATTTTAATCTTAGTAGTAAGTTACTGACTCGCTCTTTACAATAATTAATATCTGCACTTAACTTTACAATAATTAATATTTCAAATAGAACACCTGTTTGTTGACACATAAGGTTGATAGTTTTTAGCAAAAATAAAAACGAGAAGACCGACAAAATATGCCTGAAGCCCAGAGACTCTTTAATCGTTTCTCTATGTTGGACAAAGGCTTCATCATTTAAAAATATTTCGAAGACTTCCAGCAACTGATTTGTACTATTTGAAAGAACTTAAATTATTCGAGACTTATAGTTCCATCGTGTATTGCTGCAATCACGATTAACTACGATTAACTTTATCAACTACACTAGTTCGCTTCGTCGAGTTGAAAAAAATGCTAATAACCCAGTCAAATTCACGAAAAAGATGCGGCATTCTTTTATTTTGCAAGTCCCCTATATCACAAAAGCACCATCATAGGTTTGTCCCACAAATATGCTGGCAATATCGAAATGCTTAAATGTTAAGTTAGTAAATTATAGAGATCTCCAGCTTTTTTGCCTTGACTTACATAAAAAAAACCATGAATCTCTCTACTGTAATGCCTTGTTCTGAAACTTATCGAAAAATCACTGATAGTTGAGACAAACACTTGGTGTCAGTGGACTCATCGATTTGCCAGGAATAACAGGGAGCGTTATGAATCTCAGCAAGTATAAAGCTTTTTAATGTAGTACAAATATAAAGTATTTTTAATATAGTACATTTACTAATGATGAGATCGTTTTGAATAGTTTTAAAAGTACCACTGAAAACGGAAGACTCATCCAGAAAAAGTTTAAGTCGTGTAATTGCTTAGCGCTTTGCTTATATTAACGTTCTCTGTGCCGTCTTCACTTTACTATTTTCTTTCCTACGCATGCATGATACAAGCAAGCCCCAAGCCAAAAGCAAGGCCCAAGTCCCAAGCAAGCACCGAATCACATAATTTTCTGATGGAGTCATTTTCCATCTCATTGAATGAAAAAAACAGATTCCTTCAGAATTCAGCTGTGCTCAGACCTCCACATAATTTTTGAAACCGTAATAAAAAACCTTGATTGTATTAAGTCTTTCTAACGCCATCTGCAAGAGCTGTTATTGAAGAATTTGGAAAATCTGTTAGCACAGTTTATGGACTAAATTTATGCTAGCTGATTTATTTCCATTTTATAAAAGAGTTGTCTTTATTTTTATTTTATATAAAAGATGAGAGGTGCATTTTTCTTCTTGGAATTTTTACACTTTGCATTTTACACCCAGGATCTAACCTAACCTTTGTTTCAAATTTATCCTGCGAAGACAAATAAGCATTTCATACTTCAAATCCTGAAATTAATTTTCTTTTGGGATATATTTCAAAAACAATCATGCAATAGGTAAATTCCCATACCTATTCGCTAATTTTTCACATCAGAAAAATTTGCATCTTTTGGATACATGCAGGTGTAGATAGATTTGTCTTCCGCCACATTATTCTTCTTTTGATTTTATACAATATTAACACACGTCGCATTACATTTTTTTCATAATATTTTTCACAAAAATACTCCCATTAATGAAATCTACTATGATCTAACTAAACTCATTTATAGTTTATAATTTGACAAAAAATGCTGAACAAAATACCACAAACAATTTTTCATTCATTCATTCATAAACCGAACTCTCCTGGTGACGCACGCACAAGCATAGAGCTGAGAGAGACTTGCGCGCGTCATGATCTTGTAGTTCTTTGATTCAAGCTACGCATGTAAACGCATGATGGGCTGGCCCAATATGCAACATAGATTTTGATGCGATTGCACACGTCAATTTTTCGTAGATGAAGAGCCGGCCCAATATACAAAATCAATTTTGTTGCGATTGAAAGCGTCAATGCTCATAGATCGCAGCTTGGACTGGTAACAACGCATAGTGGGCCAGTGATGCTTGGGCCCACCGAGCCACATTGATGAACAGAAATCGATAAACACACAAACGCGAACTTATACCTTCGCTTATACTTATGTTTGTAGCATAGTGTAGATGATGTAGAAGAATTATGAATGGGCTGGTGATGCGTCTGCCCGTCGTGGCGTGTATGGGACTGAGAAGAGGAATATACATTTATGTGTACAAGATGCAGGTGTATATTGTGTCGTATAGTTTATGCTTGTAGCGTATTGTAGTAATTGTTTTATATGTATGAAAATATGTTGATACATTGCGCGATGGACATTCAATGTATGTATGGCACTATGTGATTTTACGTCATTGCATGGTATGAATGAATGATATAAAAATGTGCTGTTGCTGGATTAAAATTATAGAAGGATTTATTATGTTAAACGTATATGAATTAATATGTAAATGATGACTCAAACTTTTATTTAAAATTATTATTTATGTGTTTTAGAGGGTGGGCCCGGCCCATTTTGCCCACTGTGACGAGCCGCCACTGGTTATATGAGCTTTCAAAATTTTGTGAAATAAGCAACTGATAACGAATATAATTAACCCGTGTTTTGCTCTCATAAACGTTGAAATTCATGCCAGTGGTAATATCTGAAAACTTCCACCATATGAGTTATAATGCATTCTTGAGACCAAAGTAAAACGTGTCGTTTGAAACAATTTGGCCGTTATAAGCAGCTCATGTGGTGGAATATGCGCTCAAAAACTGCACGATTCTTTTACTGTTCTTCGAACATTAGTGTTTCTAGCGGTTCAGGTGCGCTTGAGTTTTTTTATATACAAGTTTATTCCTTGTCTAGTCTTTAATTGTATTTGCATTTGTTGATTTAGACAATAAATAATCAATAATTATAAGACGTAATTAAATTAACGATCACTATATAGTTTATAATGATTTATTCTTCGAGTTGATATAAAAGATATTTAATTCTATCGACAATCCGATCTTCATCACTGTTCTCGAATGACTCCCTCGCAGCTCGTTCTGCATATTCCATTGAACCGACATATCCTCATCCCTGCAATAAAAGAACAATTAAAGTATGAAAGGATACTGCCTGTCATAAAATGTAAGTGGTCCCATGCGATCTGCATGGTCCCTTTCGTTGTTTCTATTTTTTCACTCTGCGCAACAGATGTTGGCCTTTGCACGGTCGTTTGATGTGCTCGACTGTTTATTGCCTCAGCCGTTGCGCAGATGGTCTCGTTTGTTATCTTACATAATAATCTTTCTAAATATAATCGCACAAAAGCTAGCTATTCTTACGTCTATACCATAAACGGAGTCGCACTAGATAATGCTTACTTAATCAAATATCTTGGAATTAGATTGGACACGACGCTAAATTTCACAATTCATATTCATGAGATTACTAATCAGGCAACTCAAATGCTGGGTTTTATTATTAGAAACACTCAGGAGTTTTACATTTTGAACACAATCAAATTGTTATATTTTTCACTAATTCGTAGTAAATTATACTACGGTTCAATAATATGGAATCCTGACTACAAAACGCATTCTGATACTATAGAAAGAGTGCAGCATAAATTCTTACGTTACGTCAACTTTAAGTTGCATATACCACTTGAAAACTTGATTTACGTATATTAACAAAATTTACTAAATATAACAACCTTAAAATTAAGAAGAACCTAGACTGGTGCAATTTCCTTGTTCAGTATACTTAATAAACAATAAGATGCGTCCGAAATTTTACAATCGATTTCTCTAAGAGTTCCATCAAGAACTACACGTTTTATAGATATATTTGCTATGAATACAAGTAAAATGAATGCTCGAAAGCAAATCGGGAGCAAGCTTTGGAATCAATTTGATTTCTTCAGTATAGATACGAAAACATTTTTAAGAATCGTTTCTGACTACCTCCAAACTGTGGAATCAATTTAATTAAATATGTAGAATCAAATGGAAGTGGCCATGTCGAAGCAGCAACCAAAGAGTGAAAATTTGATAGTAGCGACGACATCGATTCGAACTGATTTCGTTGCTCGACTGCTCGCAGTGGTAATGTATGTTGTTGTTGCAAAATGTGTTTTGATGGCATATAGTAAGTAGAAGAATTGCGTTAATGTGTTTTTCGTGAGTAATTCGAAATTTTGGGTACATTTTTTATGATTGAATGGTGCAGAATTGCACACAGTCAATTAGATTTCTACAAGTGATTACGAAAATCTATTGATTTATATATATCAGAAGTCTATTGATTTCAATTTGGTGTATTGTGGTGAGAAAACTTTTCATCCGACACTGAAGAACTCATTATTTCGACCGCCACTGTAAAATTTTGTTTACAATTTTGCGTCTTGTCGCGTCTACATGAACACAATTCAATGAGCTGTTCCATGCTTGACTCGACACAATGCTCGACTCGACGCTCTCGTCGCTCCGTCTTGTCCGTACCCTTACACATACAAATCGAAGTGTGTACTTGACTGCATTCAAGCCCTGAATAAACTGGGCAACAACAGAAAGGTCAGAATTTTGTGGGTTCTTGGTCACAAAGGCATTGAAGGAAATGAGAGGGTGACTAAGTACCTGCTCGAATTAACGCGGACTGACTGCAAGCGGCTGGTCGGCATTATTACTGGCCACTTAATGTAGCTGCTCATGCTATGAAAATGGGACTCCTAACCAGCGACACCTGTAGGAAGTGTCAAGAGCCGGGAGTCTCAGAAACAATCCAACACCTTCTGTGCCACTGCCCGGCACTGGGGAGAACCAAGTAGCGCTGCTTCGGTGAGCCCTTGCTGGTGTATCTCTCAAATGTAGCAGTAAAAAAGTCCGGGGCCTTCGATGGCCGTTTGGACTGAACTTTCCTTCTCCGAGTCCATTTATCTGGTATTGTTACAGACCAATGGGTCTATGTGTGGCCCTGTGCCAGCCAGTTAAACCAACCCAATAATTAATTTGCTATTAGCTCTCTTTTAAATTTGCTATTTACTGTCTTTTGATTTGTTATTAACTATCTATACTATTAACCATAAAATTTTTTTGAATCCTACAAAAAGTTGATACTATTAAGTCAACTCTATTTAAATTTTTGCATACATTTCAAATCGCGCGCGTTTCGCAAGTAATTATAGCTGATTGCAACTCTTTGCTATGACAAAGTTGAATCCATTTCAACTTGAGCTGCGCTCGGCTGCGCTTATTTGCGACATGCTAACGTAGGGTGTGCTCACTGCTATGGAAAACCCATATAATCAACTAATCTGACAGCTTAGCTGCGCTTGACTACGGTAGACACCGTCGCAGTGCACTTCAGCGGTAAACCTGCAATCAAGTCAGTAGAGAAAGCCATTTCGTACTAAAAATTAACCATAAGAATTCCTTTCTAAGGTTGCAACGTATAATAGCCTTAGTGATTCGAGCAACAAAGATATTTAAACAGCAGTTAACTTAGGACTCGATTCCAGTATTCTTACAAGTCAGTGAAACGAAGCAAGCCACGGCGATAATTTTAAAATAAGATCAACGGATGAAATTTGACAAAGAGAACATCACATTGACGAAAAAAGGGAGAGTCAAAAATGGGACCTGTGTCACGTCTTTTACAAAATTTATTGATCAAGTGGGATTAATACGAGTTGGTGCATCCCATTCTTCTGGCAGGTCATAGTACTATTTCAAAGTTGCTGATGAACCATTTACGAGTACACCAAAATCATCTGCATGCTCGACCACAGGCTCTTCTTGCATTCTCTCGTCAAGAATACTGGATTTTTTAAGGCAGAAACCTGGCCAGATCGACCGTCAATAGTTGTGTACCATGTACTCGGGCCAGACCACAACTGTTGAAATAATTAATGGGTCGACTGCCTTCAGAAAGAATTATACCCGACTTTTGTGGACCAATTATGATCCATTGTAAGATCCGCGGTAAAAGACTCAAAGGACATTCATTCCCGTATTTCGCTGCCTCACCACTAAAGCTGTACATCTTATATGATTTGTTTACACAATCAAAGCAAAACTTTTGAAATTTCACATCGAACAAGAACGGTAGCCCTACTCCAATTAAAGCCCGGTCCAGGCGCTAGATTATGCACAACGTTTTATCTGCGCAGTCAAAACGTTGCGAAAATAAAGAGCGTCCAGATAATGCAAATCTGTATTTATTTTAGCGCAGTTTTAGTGGCGTCACCATGAAGGAAGTACTATTTTGGTCAATTTTTGCATGTTGTCTCGTGAAGAAAAAGAAACAAATGGAACATCTCCAAAGAACCCGGCGTTCACAGTGGTCGAGAAAATGGCTTCTAAAAAGACAGCACTTTTCTCACATTAAATTACTGCGTGAATTAAGTGATGAACCTAATGATGGGCGGAACTACTTGAGAATGGACATAGACACATACATTCATTTATTGGAATTAGTGAAACCATATATCACAAAAGAAAATACTTGTATGTGTAAAATACTTTCGTACAAGGCAATAAACTCAGTCAGAAACTCCCGTGAACATTGTCGAAGGTTTGCCATTTGCTAAAAATGAATGAAAAACGTAGCTAATCGGTCACACGTAACGACTTGTCGGCACAATTCACGGATAACTATGCCTAACCACCTCAGTTATCGCTGCAACTGTACCGTCTCCGTGCAGTTCTCAAAATTGCACAGTTTTCCTATCCACACGCAACGTTTTATCTGCAACGTTTAAGACTGTGGAGATAAAACGTTGTACAAAACGTAGCGTCTGGACCGGGCATAAAACTTATATTTTAAGCACCAAAAACTTCTGTTCACGAGAACTCACGACCCAATAATCAGATATAGTTGAAATTCACAAAATGTATTAGTATTAAGTAGAACCAGATCTGATAGAAGCGATTTGGGGATGCAATCAAATCTGTGCCAGTGGTGCCAACTTGAAAAATTATAAAGTAAAAAAATTGCTTTTTGCCCTATGAATTATGATTCAGTTACCAGCTTTTCATGAAATTGACACAATAGCTGAACCTTACTCTAAGCCGCGTTTGGTAGATATTTGGTTTAAAAATTTTGGTTGGTGCTGCCAGCTATGATAATTTTGGTGTCTTGGGTTTTGCAAATTCGCATGAAATCAAAACCAATTTCATATGATAAATGGAACTTATAATAGGCATTATTTAGAAGGAATCTAGTGCTGCCAGCTATTGCTAGTTTTATATCTATTTGCAATATCTTAATTAAGCGATTTTATCGTAAAATTTTAAAATGGCAATGATCTAGTGACAATAAACAACAAATATTAAGTTTTCGAAAATTTGCAAACTTTTGCGACTGGTAGCCCTACATTTCTTTGTACCTCTATAGCTTCCAATACAGTCATCGGATTTAAACGAAATTCGCAGAGTAGGTTGATTTTAATGTGAGGCAGGTGTAATATGGCCTTGATGCTAGTGAAAGGTTGCCAGCGCGAGGCGTCTTTTGCTATTTTCATATCAATAATTGCTTACTTTAAGTATTCATATCGCGAACATTTGCAATGGAAATAAGTTTTTCGGTCCCGAACATCTTTCGTTTTTTGATACCAAACATCTTTCTATCCCTGTAACTTTCGACGAAATCATCGGATAAAATCGAGATCTATATAATTATTCGATTTTTACGTGAGGCAATTGTGGGAGATTTTTAGTTACAGTGCTGGTAAAGTAATGCAAGCGCTTATCATTTTCTTTGTTTATGTTATGCTATGCTGCTTTCAAAGTTTTGCAGTGTTTGGCTTTCCTAAATCTTGAAATTCCTGAAATCATTTCCACCCTATAAGTTTAAATGCATTGTTAAAATCAAAGTGGTTTTGCACTCGAAACACGTTGGAGCACGTGTGGTAGAATATGCACTCAAAATCTGCACGATTCTTCTATTGTTCATCGAACATTAGTATTTCTAGCGGTTCAGGTGCGCTAGAGTTTTTTTGACATTGAAAACCCCGAAATAATTAAAGGAGAACCTTTGCACGAGCTAAATGTTACTGTTCGGTGCAATATGTGTGATGATGTGGTCATTGGGTTGCTGTTGTTTTTTCAGAAATGAATGTGAAACAACTACTATCAATCACGAGTGCTAGTGTGCTATATTAATCGATGCCGAATATTCATGAAAATGGTATTTAAATCTTCTGGTTTCAACAAAATGGTACTTCATTCCACGCAGCTCGAGAGACAGCGGTTTTTGAAGCTATTATTCAAAAATTTATATAAACTAACTTCCTTGAATCAAATTAAACGAGCTATCACTTTAACAGCAAAATGGGCCTTTAAGGGCTACAGTCCGTATCACAAGAATCCCATCAAAAGACAGCACAAAACCTTGGATTTTCATTTATCATTTCTCAATAATTCAAAGGTGCAAGTGGAATTGGAAATTGAACAATAATTGTTAACAATAATTGTTATTTGTAAATAGTTTATGTTGTCATGCCATCAAAACAAAATAATTTCCCTACTGTCAATCATATTTTAACTACAGATCATATTACAATTCTGCAAAAAATTTATATTCATATGCATTTTTTCTCATCAATGACAGATAGTTGTTTTACGAAACACATACAACAAACATCTTTATGCATTAAATCCATAGAAATATATGTATGTACATGGAAATGCTTCAAATATTGCGTGCAAGACAAAATGTTCTTTGCACATACATAAGTATGCACGTCTACAATTAGTTGTTTTATTATTAAACATATCATGCTGTGTAATTCGATACGATTTTCTATGAATCAATGGGAAATGCAATTTAATGTCTTTGTGATCGAGAAGTCTATTATTTAATTATTAGTAAAGATAATCGTTAGTTGGATACTTCAAATATGTTTGATAGGCTAACAAAGGCCATTAATGCGATTTTGCGGGCAAGTTAAAATATGTTTCAGATAAAATGACATGGTTATTTGTATTCTAGCCTCTGACCAGTATCAAGTGCTTCGAATAAGTATTTGGGTGAATAATATGCTGAAAATTCAAGTGACTAAATAATTTTAGTGAAATAGTGGATAACATAAAAAAAATTTGACAGAAATTTCTTTCAAATATATAAATAATTAACACATCAAAAGTTCGACGAAAACTATCAGCTTAATCATTACTGTAAATATTCCCGTTCTAAACTGTAAATATTTCTTCTAATCACAACTATTAACGAGCATACAAACTGAATGACTGACCTCAAAAACCTGTCAAGATTTGTTACATCGATACATATTCGCTGCTGAATGTGTTGCATTATTGATACCCACTGTCCAACAATATTGTAACAAAGCTTGAATAAGTACAGTTCGATATTAATGACGGTTCGTTTCAATTTCATTTTCAACAACTACACTTTCAAGACTTTCGGTTCGGTTGAGAATTGTTCCAAACAAGTAAATAGTTATTAGAAGTAAAAGATTGCACAAGAAAATAAAATAATGGCTCAGTAACATAAAAAGAACTGTGAAAACTTTAACTTTATAAAATTTAAACACTTTTTCAGAAAATAACTTATAAAAATAACAAAAAAATTACTAATCATAATAATAAAGAAATAAAAAGGTTGATTAAAACTAAATAAGGTAATTGAGGTAGATCAACCACATAAATGTCAAATTGGTGTTAATTGTCAAAATGGTGAAGAACTAAAATGGCAGCGTACGTCAAATTGTTAGTAGAATATGCTGTTTTTGTAGATTTAATGAATTGTGATTGAAATTTCAGAAGAAAATATTTTTCACACGTGTAAACTATGATTTTGACAGTTTTTCTTGTGCTTCTATCGACCATAGTGATCGTAGATTATTTAGTGAAAAAACGGCGATATGATCTTACATCTAAAATACCTGGTCCAAAAATTTACCCAGTTTTCGGTAATACACTGTTTTTAACACAAAGAACTAGTCACGGTGAGTAAATGTTCTACGTGTTTTTGACTCTTTTTAATGTCTTTTATAAATATTTTGTGAGCAATGTTTGATTAGAAAATTGGTTTTGTGGCGCAAATGATTCGCACCTGCACTGATGCGAAATATTTTTTTTGCATACATTGAACACCTAGTTTGGTGGGGGGAAAACATATAATTTGACAAGGTGACAAACATATTCGATAAAATTTAAATCAAGGTCCAGAAGATACAGTCTAGTCAACATGGCTGGTTCGAAAATTTTTGTTTACAATTTTTGCCGTAAAATAAAGATAAAACGTACAAAAATAATACTAAATCGAAGAATAATCAATGATTTTCAACCTTTTTAATGTTAAATTCTCGTTAATTTTGATACAATCCCGGCAATTTTAGCACTTTAATACTTACCAATTAAAATTTTGACAGAACACAGTAGTTATTTTTCTGTTTTCGATTTGTAAATTATTAATGCTGTATCCAAATCGAAAGAGAATCCGGAAGAAAAAATTATATTCCATGGTAGCCAGTAAGATACATGCGTGTGATACTCCACTGCAGTACGGATGTAATGACAACATTTCAAGGTTGAAGCAACATTTTAACAGTATGTTCCTGGCGAGAAAGATTATTTAATTTCTGTTTACGTAATGCACGAACGGAAAATATTGAGTAAACAATTCAAAAACAACAAAAAATTGATTTATTATATAAACCTATACATAACTTATTGAATATTTCTTAGTTTCGAAATTTTTTCCCTACTAAAAGATGCCATTAAAAACATCGTGAAGCAGTTAAAGAAATATGGACCGTTCATGAAAGCCTGGGGTGGTCATAAACTCATGATCGTTTCAACCGATCCAAAAGAACTCGAAATAATAATGACTAGTCAGAAATTTAATACCAAGAACACAATGTATCGAGTGATTACTCCATGGCTAGGAGATGGTTTATTACTGAGTAGAGGTCAAAAATGGCATCAACGACGTAAAATCATTACACCAGCTTTTCATTTCAAAATTCTGGAGGACTTCGTACAGGTATTCGACGAGCAAAGTGGAATTTTCGTTGAGAAATTGGAGAAATTCATCGATAACGATGTTTTCGACATATATCCGTTGATAGGGGCCATGACGTTGGATGTGATTGCTGGTGAGAATATTGGTTTTGTACTTTTAGATAAATATTAGTACAAAATTATCTAATAGATCATAAAAAATTAATCATTTTATTTTTTAGAAACTGCAATGAATACAAAACTGAACGCACAATCGAATTCTGATTCGGAATATGTAAGAGCTGTGAAAACGTAAGTTGTTAGCCGTAGAATCTATCTACATATACTTAAGGGGTTACACCACAGTAGAGAACGAAAATTTAACGTTTTTCTGCGATTTTTTTTTAAGTGGAAGGAAAAGTAAAAAAGTAATTCTCTTTAAGGATGTTGGTTAAGCATGTTTTGAAGTTTTTAAAAAAAAATTGTTAATTAAAAAATATTAAAAAATGGCTGCCCACCAGCCGTTTCTGCGGAACGGTTTTTTTTGGAGGGGCTTCGCGGCACGCAGTAGAAGTGCACCAAAAATTAATCTTTAACAAAATAAAAAAATTTATCTTAAAGAACATTAGTATATCTAGAGAAATACGTAGGGGATTTCGAAAATATTTATTTTTGTAAAATTGGCGAGCATTTGAAAAAAAAAGTGCATTTTCCTTCAAAAAAACCGGCACTTATTTGTAGCTAAAAAATCGAGATATTTACTTATTGAAAATCGGCTACGTATTTCTATGCGGAATGTTGTTTTAAAGATGTGATATTAATTTGGAGTGAAAAAATAGAAAATTGTTTGAGTTATGCTGCGTGCCGATTTGAAAAAACGTGTTTCGAGAAAAGCGCGTTTAAAGTTTTGACTCGTGGTTCAAGTATAATAAAATAAAAAATTTTGATCATTTAATTTTTTTTACCTTCAATCAATAACCAAATTTACTTTATACATCGATAACGTCAGAATCCACTTTCAATTTCTTTGCCGAAGCGCTGGCACCGGCCGAATCTTCCTCCGCCTCATATCTGTTCAACGGTCGTCGTTTCGTCACGTTGGCCCGTCGCCGCGTCTTATATGATATTTTTGAGCTTTTAGGGCTTGCATACACTTTCTTTTCACTCATTGTAACTCACATAAATGTAAAAGCTACAAATAATGTGTGAGAAATTAGCACTGCAAAAAAATCGTAATTCGAATAACTTCCACGCAAAATTTACGTCTTCTCTCAACATCAAAGGACACTGTACTACTGAACTTTGTGTTCAACATGCTTGAAAATGTTTCTAGCGACTTATATTAGTGTATTAGAGAAGTTGGAAATCGTATGATAAGACATAATGCTGTATCCCATGAGCAGGTGTCGTATCTATCGCAGGTAGTCATTTTCGAGCAGTCGGGAAGAGTCGAAAAAGTGCTCGAAATTTCTTTGAAAACGATTTCCAGCAGGTATGAAACCATTTGCCTCTTATTCTAGAGGTTTCAAAGGATTTTTTAAGCCAATAAAAAGAAAATCAATTTTCTGAAATTTCTACTGTGGTGTAACCCCTTAAATCAAGAGTAGATTATTTGAAAATAAAGTTGAACGAAGTTAACTGTCAATTAATTTAATTTCAATAGATTATTTATATGAAAAACTCATAGCCTTTTGTTAATTCCACTCAATGTTAAATTTTATAACTTTGCAATTAAAATATTTCCCAGAATTTCAGAAATTATGATGATTCGAATTGCGAATCTGCTCTATAATTTCGATTTTATCTTCAATTTCTTCGCTCCGAGTCTGAAAAGACGACAGGAAAAAGCCCGAAAATTTCTTCATGAATTCACCGAAGATATTATTCGGAAACGTAAAATAAGCTTAAGCAGGGAAACTAGTAATGGCTTTCAAAGTGAACCAGTTTATGGTGAGTTCAATCATTACACTTAAAAATAGATATACCTACATATGTCAAAAAATTATGATTTACCTTTTGCCAATAATAGAAGGATTCTTAAGTTTTTTATTTGAGAAAATAGTTTCATCAAATTTAAGTTTTTAGATGAATTCGGAATCAAACGCAAAACTACATTTCTCGATGTCCTGTTACAATCGACCGTCGATGGTAAGAAGTTATCTGATATCGATATTCGCGAAGAAGTGGATACATTCATGTTCGAAGGACATGATACAACAGCTGGTGGAATTGGTTTTGCTTTGTACTGCATATCACGACATCCTGATGTACAAAATAAACTTTTCAAAGAAATTCGCGAAGTTGTGGGCGATAATAAAAACGATCCGATCGATATGCGACAATTACAAAATCTCAAGTACATGGAACTTGTAATTAAAGAGTCGTTAAGATTGTATCCATCAGTGCCACTTATCGGGCGTCATGTCCTAGAGGATACACAATTAAGTAAGTGTTTTTATGAAAGGCAATAGTAATTATTCACAACTGTTCTATTTTTAGATCAGTATATCTTGCCTAAAGGAACTGACATTGTTGTTCCTATTTTTATTATCCTGCGAAATTCTGAAGTATTTCCAGAACCTGACAAATTCCGGCCGGAACGACATGAACTGGACAGTGTCGATATGAAGCCGGCGAATCCATTTGTTAATATACCATTCAGTGCTGGGCCGCGAAATTGTATTGGACAAAAATTTGCAATGCTCGAGCTGAAAAGTACAATATCCAAGGTTTTGAGACATTACGAGCTGCTCCCATTGGGTGATGAACCGATAATTGATATCAATTTAGTAATTAGATCGACTAACGGTATTCAGCTAGGTTTGCGGCGAAGAGTTTACTAGATAGTATATCTTGCCTAAAGGATCGATTCAAGCTGTTTCAATGGGACTTTGTTGTTGGATGATACTTTTTCAATTATTTATAATGAGTAGTATGATGTAAATAACGTAGATATCTGTGGTCTAAAGTAGAGTTTTTTTATGTTATGTAAATAAATATATAAGTATTCGAGATTTTTGGCCATTATCTTGTAAAAGTAACTTAATTGGCCGTCAACTTTGGCTGAAAACATTGAAATATGGCCTACGCTTTGCAGGCTCACCATGGGTGGAAAGCTGCTTGACGTCACACTGTGCTCTAGTTTCTGCGCAGGTTTATTTGGCTTTGATCTTCACAAAAAGTGACCGTAACTCTTCCTGCATCACGTCACTGACCAGAGTCTCTTTCCGCGGCTAGCCTAAAGGCCGCTACAGACTTATCGCGTTTCGCCTATTTCACGTTATTCGCGAGTTTCTCCCAAATAGTGTGTAGGCGTTTCTCGCGTTTCGTTATTCGCAATTCACGATTCATTAGTTTTCTCTGCTGATGGCGGTTTTTTGACGACATCAAAGGATTTCGCCGGACGAGAAAGTGACGGAAAATATGCGAGACGCTTTTTCGTGACTTCTTTGCGCGTTTTTTGTTTCTCACGGTACATTTGACGTTTGCGTTTGATGGTTTAGTTGTAAACATTTAAAGTGAGTTGGATTAATAGCGAAGTTAATAGTTTGTGCATTAATTCTAGGTCATTTGTAGGTTTAGTTGAAGACATTTCAAATGAGTTGAATTGATAGTCAAGTTACTAATTTTGTCCATTAATTTTTGGAGCATCTGACTTACGTTTGTATGTTTAGTTAGAAACATTTAAAGTGAATTGAACTGATAGCGAAATAATGAACTTTCTCCATTAATTTGTGGTGCATTTAACGTTTGAATTTGTAGTTTAAGTCAAAAACATTTAAAATGAGTTGGACTGATAGCGAAGCTATTAATTTAATAGATGAAGTGAGACAGTGCCGTTGTCTGTAGGACCCAAGTGATGGGCAAAGAAAAAATCGTTTAGAGAAAAAAGATTGTTACATCGAAATTGGTAAATGCATCGCAAAAGATTTCAACGATTTGAAGAATAAAAAACTCTAGCGCACCTGAACCGCTAGAAACACTAATGTTCGAAGAACAGTAGAAGAATCGTGCAGGTTTTGAGTGCATATTCCACCACATGAGCTGCTTATTACGGCCAAACTGTTTCAAATGCCACGTTTTATATATGCATTATAACTCATATGGTAGACGGTTTCAGATATTACCACTGGCATGGGTTTCAAAGTTTATGAAAGAAAAACACTTGTTAATTATATTCGTTATCAGTTGCTTATTTCACCAAACTTTGAAAGCAGCATCTCATATAACATCAATGAAGAAAATGCTCAGTGCCTGCAGCACTGTAACTGAAGTTGATGTTTGGGGCTGCGATCTGAAAAATTTGCAGAACTTTGAGAATTGAAACATCGGTTATTTATTTTCATTGTAAATGTTTCCAGTATGAATACTAACTGTAAGCATTTATTGATACAAAAGTAGCACAACCGACTCGTGCTGGCAACCTTTCACCAGTATCAAAGCCAAGAACATATCACATCTGCTTCACGTTGTTATATTACATTCGAAGTTCTAGGAGTATAAAGAAATTTAGAGTTACCTGCAGCGAGTTTTTTCAAATAATGAAAAACTTAATATTTGCTGTTTATTATCACTACAATATCATTGCCAATTGAAAATTCTACGATAAAACCGCTTAATAAAGATATTGCAAACAAACACAAAACCAACAATAGCTGGCAACCCTATCGTGGCTTTTCAACCAAGTTTGGCCTGAATAATGTTTATTATAAGATCCATTAATTGTATGAAATTCGTATTGATTTCATGACTGCACTGGAAGTTATAGGGCAAAAAGTTTTATTTTCCTGAACGAATTTTCAAAATCAAAGACACAAAAATTACCAAAGCTGGCAGCACCAATCGAATTTTTCAACTAAATTTCTATGAAACAGAGTTTAGAGTAAGGTTCAGCTACTGTGTCAATGTCATGAATATCTGGTAACTTCTTCACATTTCATTGGGCAAAAAGCAGTTTTCTTTCTTTGTAATTTTTCAAGATGGCACCACTGGCCCGGAGTTGCCTACAATTCAAACCTGGTCCTACTTAAGTCCAATGCATTCTGTAAATTTCAATTGTATCTGATTATTAATTCGTGAGTTCCCGTGAACAGAAGTTTTTGATGCTAAAAATATAGGCTAACTGGGAAAGGGCTACCGTTCTTGTCCGACATGAAATTTCCAAAGTTTTACTTTGAACGTGTAGAATCCATCCATCCACTTATCATCTCGAAATGACAAAGAGCGAAAATAAAACAAGTCAATGGTATATCAATCACCGTATCCGACCACTTTCGCCTTAGCCCCGCCTTCAAAAAACTGGATTTGAGTTGACTTGACTCGTTTAATCTAAAAACGCACGGACGCGTGGACGCATGGACGCGTGGACGCATGGACGCTTATCTAAATGGCCCATATAGGTTAACTGGGAGAGGGTTACCGTTCTTGTCCGACATGAAATTTCCAAAGTTTTACTTTGAACTTGTAGATGAAGCATAAGATTTGTATACAGATTGGTTTTATTGTAAGAAACGGACATTTTTTAGGATATTCGATGGTTTGAATGTTTTCACTTCCAAATTTTTATTTTTTCAAATTTATTTTATTTTATTTTATTCATTAACCAAGCAAGGTACAAGTTACATAAACAATACAAAGCAAAATAGAAAATCGAAAACTTAATATGAGTATATAAAAGTAATACGAAAAAAAAAATTAAATAAATCAAATAATTAACAAATAAATCAATAATAATAAATAAATAACGAATATATAAAACATCGACAAATAGCTTAACATAAGGAGTTGCGGATGGCTTGGAAAAGGGAAGATTTGAAGGATAATTTTGAGACCGTTGGGGAATACAGATTACTTATGCTATTGAATATCCTGCAGCATCTATTAATCGGCTCATTAGCTGCGTAAGTAGTGGAATGTGGATATTCCTTAAGAAAACTAGAGGACCTGGTGCTCCTTACAGGGTTATTTAACACCATTTTATTATTGAGGAACTCAACTCTGATAACGCCTCTAATGACGTCAAATGTGAAGCAGGCCGAAATCATTTTTCTTCTGGATGCAAGTGGCAATAAGCTTAGGTGACCCAGTCGAAACTCATAAGGAGGAAGGGCGCTAAAATCGTAAGGGTTGTATAGATCTCTCAATGCGAAAAGTAAGAATTGCTTTTGTATGGACTCGAGTCTGTTACTGTGGGTCTCAAAAGCCGGATTCCAGCAAATGGAAGCATATTCGAGAATACGAGTGAGATACAAGTGAGATGTATAAGGATCTTGTGACCCACAGGTTACGAAATTCCTTCGCACGCCTATTGATGAAGCCTAACTGTTTGTTTGCACGGGAAAGCATTTTATCATAATGCAAGGTAAAGCGGAGTCTCTCATCCAAGATAACACCAAGGTCAACAACGTTTTCAACTCGAGCTAACAAATTATTGCCGACGAAGTACGTATTGTGTGAGACGGTGTGTTTTCGGGAAAAACTTATATATAACTTGGCACTTAGCAATGTTGAGAGAGAGCTTGTTTTCATTACACCAATGATCAATTGAATCAAGTTTAGATTGGAGAAAGAGTGCATCGGATTTAGATTTAATGATGTGATAGACTTTGAGATCGTCGGCATAAAGTAAATGAGGTATATTTGCTGGGACGTCAGATAGGTCAGAAATGAATATATTAAAAAGAAGTGGGCCAAGATGGCTACCTTGTGGTACACCAGAGCTAGCAGAGATATTTTTCGATAAGAGTCCTTGAAATTTTACCAGTTGTGTTCGATTTCGAAGGTAGGAAGTCAGCCAGCTAAGCAAAGATCCGGCAAATCCGAATTTCTGGAGTGTTAGAATTAAGGTAGGGTGGTCAACTCTGTCAAAAGCTTTACTAAAGTTTGTATAGACTGCGTCAATTTGGCATCCTTTCTCCATTTTACACAGGACGTCTGAGATTAGGACTGTCAAATTCGTGGTAGTTGAGCGACCTTTTCTAAAACCATGTTGTTGCTCGTTCAGACGGGAGTCAACAAGTGGAGAAAGTTTATCGTACACAATCTTTTCAAAAAGTTTCGGAATTGAAGATAAGATGGCAATGCCCCTATAATTTCCGATACAGCGTCTATCACCATTTTTGAAGATGGGTGTGACATATGAAAGTTTCCAGCAAGATTGGAAAACTCCAGACGAAAGTGATCTGTTGAAAAAAATATGAAAGGGAGTTATAAACTGCTCTACACACTTGCGCAAGAATGTTGGAGGAAGAAGATCGGGCCCAGGGCCTTTGTTGCAGTCGAGTTCCGAAATAGCTTTACGTATTTCGTCACGTGTAATTTCAAATTGGCCGAGAAAATCTGTAGAAGTAGGATGAGAGAAAGACAGGTGTGAGTTTGATGGGTCTGGTGCATTAAAAATATTCTGGAAACTATCTGCGAATAAATCACAAATCTCATTAGGAGAGGAAGAAGTGATATCATTAAAGAACATCGACGAGGGATATCCAGTGTTTTTTCGCTTCACATTTACAAAATCGTAAAATTTTTTCGGGTCGCGGACTATATTTTCGCCCGTTGTCTTAATGTAATTGACATAAGCCTCGTGAGACTTTGCTGAAAACTGCTTAGCAACTTCATTATATTCATCCTGAATAGCAGAACTAACGTCGATATTGATTTTAATCCGGTTATAAAGTTTGTTCCTACGATTTTGCAAATGCCTAAGGTCCCTATCAAGCCATGGCTCAGACAACTTTTTCTTTTTTTTTTATCTTAGGTACATATCTTTCAACGGCATCAAAGATTTTGTTATAAAAAGTGGAAATGGCTTCCTCAAGATCTAACGTTGAAAGAGTATTCCTCCAATCTATAGCGTCAAGGTGATGGTGAATGCTTTCATAATTAGCATTAAGAAAGTCATATACAATTGAATTATTGTACGCTCTTAAGTAAATAGAAACAGAAATGGGAAGTTCAACTGATAGTGCAGTGTGGTGTAAACTATTTGTAAAAAGATGCTCTGCGTCATTAGCTGAACTTACCACTTCTTCGTCATAAGCGTTAGTGAACACTAGATCCAACCAATTACCATTTTGGTTAGGAGTCGGACAAACTTGCTGCAAATCGTTGCCATAGAAGGTACTCGTCAGGTTGAGGTCGTTGGAATCTGACAGGTTTACAGGGAGAAGATAAGTATCAATTTCATCGGGAATAAAATATAGATTGGGGCGATTGAAATCTCCCAAAAATATGACTTTGTCTTTTTCGTTAAGAGATGATACGAAGGAAGATACTGATTCACATAGTTGGTTGTATACTGATCCGTCGGATCTGGGTGGAATATAAACTACACCAATGTAAATCGACGTATTATTGAAAGAGATTTGAACAATTAAGTGCTGGAACATTACGTTTGGTGTGGTATCGATGCGTCTGCTTGGAAGTGTATTACTTACAGCAATTAAGACACCACCTCCTCGCGTCTGACCTGTAGAGCAGTAGTCGCGATCATCTCTGTAAATAGTCCAGGTGCTGTCGAGAATTTTTTCGTTTGTATGTGAATCATTAAGCCAAGTTTCGGTGAAGGCAAGTAAATTAAAATGGCACGATTTGGCGTCGAGATAAAGTTTAGATAATTTACCTCTCATACCACCACAATTGTGGTAAAACAGTTTGAGGTTTTTGTGTGTTTTGTTAGGAAAAATTCCTAACAGGGTGGTCTACTCTTTGAGGAGATGTAGACGTCGTTAAGTTATTATTTAATATGGAATTTCCCGTTGCCGCTGTTGGTGCAACGTTTGCAGTCGCCTTGTTATGGTTTCTCAACGGACATAAATTGGCCGCGTTATTGCAAGCTTTTAGAGGAGAGGAAATACTAGAAACAGGCAATGTCAGCATTTTGGAACAGTTAGAAGTAACAAAGGATGGACCTTTAGAGAAGCGGTCACGTATAGTTGTAGGAGGCTGAAGGTCAGTACCTATGAGAGAAGGAGTTTTAGGAGTAGATAGAAAGTAAGATTTGTGCTTGGGGGAAATATCGCGGGTAAGGGCATTTGGGTGTATACATTTTTTTTACAATATTCTTTCTTGTCTTACTGCTAATTTTGCTGCTAACTTTCTTCCAAGGGCTGAACGTGATTCCTTTCCAATCGAACTTGCCATTATTTTCATTGAAGTCCATAAAAATCCAGGCATATTTGGCTGGTATAACAGCCTTGTACCGCTTAGGTGATTTATATTTCCGCTAGGGTAGTTGTTCGAGATTGTAATCGGTGATGCAAAAATCCACTTCCAGAAGTCTTCCCAGCCATCCATCATCAGCATTGTAAGGAACTTTATTCACGTAGAATGCCAATTGGTTTTCTTTGATGGGTATTTTCGAGCATGCTTTCTCAACACGATTGTGCCTGTTAGCAGTCTTAAGTTTTTGTAGGCGAGTGGTCCAATCGCGTTCGGACCAGAAAGTGCCGAATTTGTAGATGGATGCTGCGTCGGAATCTGAAGATAAACGCAAATCAGGGCATGGAGTTGGTGGTGCAGTAATGTTTAACAGCTCTTTTATAGGTGAGGAAGCTTTGTCCTGCATAGATGTCCTCTTACAGGTTGTTGAGATGTTTGACGAACTGTTATGATCTACCATAAGTAGTTCCTGGTGTAGCGACTGCTCGTTCAACAAAGGATGTTTCATGTTCTCATCGATCAGGGTCTACTGGGCGACCCTTAAACCTTCAAATTGGCCGCTCAATTCATCGAATTTTAATTGTTGTGTAGATAACGCATCAGCTATGGAATCAAAGTGTGGTTTGATCATTCTCGTCAGTTTTAATTCTTCATTTTCTAGTCCATCTGTGCTGCTAGCTTGGGAAATGTTATTTGATTTTCTCGAGGATGAGAATTGTGCAGCAATGGATTCTATTTTGTCCGCTAACATATCATTTTTTTCGTCCAGCGTGTCGAAAGACTTTGCGAAATTTATGTTACTGTTGTTGTTGTTATTTGACGCGGAAAGAGCTGACGTAAACCCATCGAAATGCTGTGTCAGTTCGATTAGAATTTCTTCATTTGCTTTTGTCTGGGCTTGTTGTTTCGAAATTAAGGGGGGAGATACATGTAACTGCTAAAACAAAAACGATTTTTTTTATTGCATCAAAGTGTTCGAAATACTCTTAAAATATACCAAAAAAAAGTTTTGAAGCGATACTCGTATTAGTTCTCGAGTTATAGCCAGTTATAGACAGCGTGGCGTTCCCCAGGTCGGTGGAGCTTTAGAACTTTAAACGCGTTTTTCTCAAAGTAGTACTTTTTCAATTTCCGTACAAGATATCTCAAAAAATATTGAACCTATTCGGCTCAAATTTATATCACATGTACAAAAGAGTATTATCTCATCGTTGAATCTACATTTTTTTGTAATTTCGGAAAAATAATTAGTTTACCAATGTTTAAAACGTGATTTTTTTGAAAAAAAATCGATTTTTTTTTAATCTAATATTAATGTAAAAATTTGATTTTTTTTCTAAATTTTATTGGTTCACCTAGGAATTATAGATCTCATTAGCATTTTTTTTTTCTCTGAACGTTGCAAGTTTCTCGGAAAAGGCGTTAAGTTGTTCGAGGCTGTTTTCGATGTGTTTTTTTCATTTGCTCGCATCGCCTCCATTTTGTGTTAAAAAGTTATTAAAAAAATATTTTCATTTACTATAAGATATGTACTTTGAGGATTTAATATTAAAAATTTTCTGAATAAACAATATATATATTTTAAGTAAATCTGAAATTAGCAATTTCTTTTCCATTTTACATGTATTTCCCCCCTTAAATGATCTTTTTCAGCATTCAACGTTCCAATAAAGCTGATTATGCTGTCATACATACTCTTCATGAGTCGGTCAACATTTTGGCAGTCTGTGCAAATGAAATGGTTATCGAGATAGGGATGATACCAATCCCTTGGAGCGCCCATGCAAGCGCCATGCAATTTTCTGTTGCAGAAAGCCTTGCAAGTAACAAATTTCAAGGTATTATCGAAGGCAAAGCAGTTCTCAAAGCTGCACTTGAAATTCATCATGCGCGCAAATGTTTGTGAAGGTGCCCAAAGGTATGCAGGATTTTTTGGAAGTGTATGATGATTCGATCGTAAAAGCGCCCAACGATATGCAACAACTTAGAATCAATTAAGATTGAATAAAAACTTGTTGATTTTAAATGAAAGATTTATGAAAAATTTCAATTTTGTCAATGAAATCGTGAAAAATTCAATGCAGATAAAACACGTAACACTTGGGATCGATCCGTGGGTCACCTGCGTGGAAGTCCGTTGATAGCTATTTTGATGTCAATTGTCCAAAATAAAAACTAAATTAGATCAATTGTCATCTGATCTAATATAATAATTTTTTTTCTTAGTAGTTGATTTCGGGGATTATTTTTGCACAATATTTATTGGATTCGTTGTTTTTATAATGAGTTTTCATGTAAATTTCGGGGAGAAAAAAACCGGATCGCACTGTTCAGGATCGAACCGAAGGACTTTCACGTGCAAGACCGCAACAATTCAGTCGGACTACGGGCAGTTTAATGCTTTGCAAATTTAAAATAAAACTAGAATGTCACGAGAGACAATTTGCACAGTACAAAATATTTTAACTGTTTTTCGAAAATAACTGTTTTGGAAAATGAAAATTGAGAAATTTAACACTTCACTTAAGCACCAAAAATTTGCAAGAAAGAAAATGGGGTCAGTATTATGTGTATATGCACAGCTCAAGTTAGTTGCAGCAGAGAAACCGAGTCGACCTCTCGGAGTTTCGCTGCTGTCGCGATAACGATCAAAGTTCCGCGACCTTGGAATTTGAAAACTTTACGTCGGGTTGAAAACTCAGGAAAAGGCCGTCGAAAACTCGAAAAGTTCAGAGCCGAACGAGGCAACGACAGAAATACGAGCTATGAAGCACAATATTAATGCTATAATAAATCGACTACACTGTGGAAAGTTGATTTTTGTCCGCACTATTTTCACTTTGCGTCACGACATGTAGACAACATAAAACAATATATAATTTTAAGACACCAAAATTATCATAGCTGGCAGCTCCAACCGAATTTTTCAGCCAAATTTCTACCAAACGCGGTATACAGTAAGATTCAGCTGCTGTGTGAATTTCGTCAAAATCGAACGATTGAATCAGAATTTATAGGGCTAAAAGCAGTTATCTTTTTTAGTAATTTTTCAAGATGGCACCATCTATCAGACCTGGTCCTATTTAAGACCAATACATTCTGTAAATTTCAATTAATTCTGCTCATCGGATCGTAAGTCTCCGTGAACAGAAGTTTCTGATGCTAAAAATATAGGTAAATTGGGCAAGGGCTACCAGGCGTGCCCGTTGTACCATATCAAATTTTTTACTTTGACTATGTAAACAAAGCATCAAATTTACATATGATTGGCTTTTTTTTTTGAAAAAGCGGCATTTTTTCAAGAGTTACGATGATTTGCAGGTTTTCACTTTCAGCGCCGGCCCTAGCTACAGGGTTGTCAACACGCTCATTTACACAAATGTACAATTAAATAATACCAATATATCCTGAACATTTCGTAATGATTGAATAGTTCTGTCAAAAGTTATCGCAATTTAAAAATTTTCAAATTTTCCCGTTCTAATTTTAGGTACCTAGCGCACACATGGGGTTCAAAAATTCCAAAACATTATCCGGTTCGCATTTAAAACACGTTCAAAATTTATTTCGTCAACCTTATTTTTGCAAGAATTATTTGTGTACGGAATAATAGGTATAATAAAAATATCACTAAAATGGCCACCGGCGCCAAAGAGTGAGACATTTAGTGAGACCTGGACCTATTCTGCATATACACCAATGTATCCGGAAAGTTTCAGCTCAATCGGATGGCGCGTTCCCGAGAAATAGTCACTGAATTTTTTTGATGATATATATATATATATATATATATATATGTAATGAGGATTGCAAAAGATGAACACGAAGTTAAAAATATAAAAATCAACTTTATTTCTTTCTCAAGTATAAGTCCAAACAAAGAATGCTTTCAGCATGGTCGACTGCTACCGACTGACTTCCGTCCAAAAACTGTCGAAGATGTGTGTGTGTGCAATAATTGAGCCGCTGCATTGATTCTGGCGCGCAGTTTGAATTTTTCTTCTTACAGTCGGCCGTTCCTGACAACTCGGAATGTCCTCATTCCGTATCATCAGAAGAATCCTCCTCGAGATGTGGCTCATCCATCTGTTCCACCGTAATCCATGGCTGCATTTTGTCGGCGGAATAGATCTGCTTGAAAGACCGTTGGGTCCGTTTAGCGTCAGGGATGTCCTTAAGAACATAGCGGTCATTTGGAAGGACCTCCTCGACTTCATATGGGCCTCTTCTCTTAGGCCGGAGCTTGCGGCTTTCTCCTGTTGCGAGTGCTGGGCGAGCTATGAGCACAAAGTCACCAACTTTGTAGCTCCTTGGTTTGTGTGTATGTGCGTTTTTAGCGCTGGCTTGTCGTTTCTTAGTTTTGTCGATGTCTTCTTGAGCTTTGCGTCTAAGTTCTACCAGATCAAATGTAGGTGGGTCGGCTGTCTCCTGCAGGGCTAGAGTCAGTTTATTTCCAATGGCGTTTCTTGGCTCGAATGCGAACAGCAACTCATGTGGGGATCTCTTGGTGACTGAGTGGCGTATTGAGTTCAGTCCCCATTGTATAGCATACAAGTTGTCGTCCCATTTATCGTCCGACATCGTCATCGCAGATAGTGAGTTTATGAGTGTACTATTGTACCTTTCCACCTGTCCATTAGCCCAAGGGGAAGCGGTGGCATTCTTCTGATGGTTGATCCCTTGGTCAGCGACATATTCTTCAAAGGCTTTGGCAGTGAATGAAGTTCCGCGATCGGTGATAAGAGTGACTGGAGCTCCAAAAGTCCCTATCAGGCTATTTAAAAACCTCTTTGCTGTTTTGGCTGTAGTATCCTTGGTGGCGCTGAGTGAGACATACTTTGTGAAAGCATCCACTCCCACCAAGATGTAACAAAATCCTTTGGAACTCTTTGGAAATGGTCCCACAAAATCCATATGTAGTACTTCAAATGGGCGTGACGGAGTTGGTGAAACATGATACTCAATTTCCTTTTTTCCCCTTTTCACTTTGTGATAGGCACAGTCTATACAGGAAGCGATGTAATTTTTCACGTACCTCCTCATCCTAGGAAACCAGTAATACTTTTGGATTTCGTTTAGAGTCTTTTCTACTCCGAAATGGCCCAGTTTATCGTGATTGAATTCCACAACTCTCCATCTAACGTTAGTTGGTACTACAAAGCGTAGAGTGTCCCCAATTCGTCGGAAAATTCTTCCATTCTTCACGGAGTAGTCTTTACGTATTTGCTTGTCATCTTCTACCTTAGTATGACCCTTTAACACGTCATGAATTTTTTGAAGCTCTGGGTCTTGTCTCTGGATAGTAAGAAGCCAATCTTGCTCATCTAAGTCTACTGTCAGTACATCCAAAGTTGCTTCCGGTACTTCCTCAGATTCACCTACTGGATACCGACTGAGTGCGTCTACATGACCCATACGATCTCCTGATCGATAGACCATATCAAAATCAAATTCTTGGATCTTCAACAACCATCTTGCGATTCTCGGATGAAGGTCCTTTTTACTCATTGTGAGCTTTAGGGAGTTGCAGTCAGTCACTACGGTAAATCTTTTGTTTAGTAGATATACTCGAAATCGGCTTAACGACTCCACCACCGCCAATGTTTCGAGCTCATAACTGTGGAATTTCGCCTCAGGAATGCTCGTCCCTCTGCTGAAATAGGCTACTGGGTGGAGCTTATCGTCTTCTTCTTTTTGCAGCAAAACTCCCCCCAGACCGTCTTTACTTGCGTCAGTGTGCACTTCATGCTGTTTCTCCGGGTCATATAGAGATAGCACTGGCTGCGTTGTCAAGGTTGTCTTCAATAAATCGAAGGCCCGCTGCTGAGTCTCTTCCCAGATAAATAGAGTGTCCTTCTTCAGTAACTGTCTCAGAGGTGCAGAGATGCTTGCGAATTGTGGCACAAAACGGCGAAAATAACCAGCCAAACCGAGGAAACTTCTCACACCTTTCACGTTGGTAGGCTTTTCAAAGTTCATGACAGCTTCCAGTTTTACAGTTCCGGGTTTTATCTGGCCTTGCGACACGACATGGCCAAGATATTCGACTTGAGATTGGAAAAATGTACATTTACTTCGTCGTAACTTCAATCCTGCCTCCTTCAGACGTCGTAACACCTCCTCCAGGACTTCGAATCCCTCGTCAAAAGTTTTGCTAGGCACGAGCAAATCATCCATGTACACTAATACTTTTTCCCTCATGTCAGAGAAGATCTGATCCATGGCACTTTGAAATTCTGCTGGCGCATTTACCAAACCGAACGGCATTCTGTTAAACTCGTATAACCCAAAAGGCAATATGAATGCCGTTTTTTCCTTTGATTCCTCCTCGACAGGTAGCTGGTAGTAACCGCTCGCTAAATCCAATGTTGTGAACAACGTTTTTCCCGAAAGAATGCTGAGTTGGTCATCTATTCTAGGCATTGGATATTTATTTGGTTTGGTCACACTGTTTAATTTACGATAGTCGATGCACATTCTGGTTTCGCCATTCTTTTTGTGTGTAAATATAGCTGGACTAGCGTAATTTGACTTCGAAGGTCGAATTACTCCTGCTTCCATAAGTTCTTCGACCATGTGCTTGGCTGATTCTTGGTGCTTGAAGGGCAGTTGGTAAGGACGACAGGTAATTGCATCATTTGTTTTTAATTCGATCTTGATAGCCTTACCATGAGCAACCCCCAGGTCAGTCATGGACTTTGCAAACGTATCTTGGTACACTTTAAGCAGCTTGTTGACTCTTTCCTTGTTCGCTGGCTCAAGGTCAATTTCATTTTCTTCGGGAATTTCCATTGCCATCAGTGTCTCCCATTCACGTGTAATTTCGTCCTCGCTAAGTTGAGCTGATGTACTGCGTTTATTGACCTCTTCCTCTATGGTAGCTTCCTTCAGTTCTATAACGAATTCTTCTCCCTCTTTGCGGAAAGTCACATGGTCTTGGTCAAGAAAACTTCTACCTACTATCATGAGTTCTTCTTGTGCCTCGTCTGGGATGATCATGACATTTACTTCCGCCTTGATTCCATCAATGGTTATAATCAGCTTTCGACTGCCGATTGCTTGACGATCACCTCCAAATCCTCGAAGTTTTGCACTGCAAGGAAGATACTCCAATTTAGCTACCTTAGCAACACTTTCCTTCATAGTGACACACGAACACCCAGTGTCAATTAGGGCTGAAAATTGTTGACCATCGATCCACACGATCTTCTTATACTTATCCGCACCTTCTTTGTCGCCAAGAACGTAGTTCACCTCCTTCTTTGTTCTAAACGTAGTTTTGTTTGTCGGGCAGTTTTTCGCTATGTGGCCCTTCTCACGGCACGAATAACATGTATTTTTATCGTTTGACAGAGTACAATTGATGCTGATATGTCCAGTATTTCCACAGTTGTAGCACTTCTTGTTTGCCAGATCAGCCTTTGTTTGCGGTGTTTCCTTATTGTTCTTAGTTGAGTTATTATTTCTGGTGGAGTATGTCCTACTTTCATACAAATTAATGCTTTTCAAGACCGATGTGATCGATTCAAATTCCTGTCCTGCTAACGTGCGTCGAAGATTTTCATCAAAAATTCCTCGTATGATATAGTCGATCACCGTACCTTCTACTATCGTCGTATCCTGGGCCATCGCTAACATCTCATACGCATACGTCTCATACGATTCACTAGGTTTTTTCTTTCGTGTAGCAAGATTTAAATGCACTTGTGCTTCATTTCTTGTCACTGGGAATGCATTTATTAGACTAACACTAAATGTAGCCCAGCTGTCACATTCGGTACAAAAACAATCCCACCAGATCTTTGCGGGGCCTCGCATTTTCATAGTACCAAAATACAGTTTGGTTTTAGTGTCCCAACCATTAATATCTGCCACTTGATCTACTTTCCGTACCCATTTCGTGGATGACATGCCCATTTTGTCACTAGGGTCAAATATTGGCAGCATTTCTTCTCCACTTCTCCTTGGTACCGAATTTTCACTGCGTTGGCCGCCAAATGCCTCTCTTAGAGCATGAACCAATTCGCTTACAGCTGATGTCGTGTCATTTCCATTATTTGCATGGTCCACACGACCTGCACCAAATTGTGTGTCATTGCCGCGCCATTGTCCACCGACCCGCGCACCAACATCACTTCCCGGAAACATCTGACCACTACATTCGCCGCCGCGTTGGCCTATGCCACCAATCTCACGTACATTCGTCAGTCCGTCGCCAAATTTGTCACTGCTGTCTTTTATTTGCCATAATCCTCGTCTCTCAATTTCAGCCATGATTTGAACGTTGGATAGCGCTCGCGCACCCCTCGAGTCGTCAGCGTCCTCCACAAGAAATCGTGGGATCGATTCCGTGCTTTCGTATTCCTTAGAATCGTATCGCAATCGCTCTTTCCCATTAATTTCGATACACTCGGCCAGCTCTGGTAAAATTGATTTCTCCCCTCCGTCACCATTATCGCAATGATCACCTTTGTTCTCCATGATCCTAACGCCAATTTTGTTGAGAAATGAATTATATCCCACTTCTGACTTGTAATGAGGATTGCAAAAGATGAACACGAAGTTAAAAATATAAAAATCAACTTTATTTCTTTCTCAAGTATAAGTCCAAACAAAGAATGCTTTCAGCATGGTCGACTGCTACCGACTGACTTCCGTCCAAAAACTGTCGAAGATGTGTGTGTGTGCAATAATTGAGCCGCTGCATTGATTCTGGCGCGCAGTTTGAATTTTTCTTCTTACATATATATATATATATATATATATATATATATATATATATATATATATATATATATATATATATATATATATATATATATATATATATATATATATATATATATATATATATGGAAATATGAATTTTTGGCCAAAGTGATTTTAATACTAATGTTCTTCTTCGAACACTAGTAAAAACAGGAAAAATATAAAAATTAGGTTTAACGAATATAGTTAAAGAGCCCCGGTATACTTAAGAGGAGTTTACACATTCAACATTCATTCCATAGATTCAAACCAAAGCATACCCGATGGACCGTAACAAAACTAATACTTAAAATGTGAAGATAACGATATAAATATTTTGATTCTTCCTTTTTTTGATATCGCAAGAAATATTTGTCTGTTTTTCCCCAAGAAAGGGAAGTGTTTTACATTCGTTTATAGTTTTGTGCAAGTATACATAAATTTAGACTGAATGATAATAGAAGAAAGAAAAGAGGACTGCAATAATAATGTTTTGTTCATTTCAAATCACCGGCCTTTTAATTGGGTGAAATCCCGAGAAGACTATGTTTTTCAGGGTTCGTGATGGCCTGGCTGACCGATAGTTGATCAGTTTTCGAATTTCAGATTTTCTTATAAAGAGAGGGACCTTGGCCATTTGGCTTTTGGCTCTGTTTGTTGTCGGCCAAGGTCAGTGGGCGGAGAAACCCCACAACATCTGAGGTCACGGCCCCGCCAATATCAGGGTTGTGAGGCTTGCCTTATCCTCGAGCCTTACTAAATATAGACAGTTTCCCCCCGTTCTTTTTCGGTCCTCTTTATTTCAGAATGCTAGCAACGTACTTTGCCACGTCTCGGCTGGGTCTGGGTTACAGCCCATGCCTGAGAGCTGCATCTGACCCTTAACGAACAAAAGACCCTTCCCTTTTTAATGGCGGCTAGTATATTTTCATGACGGATGAAATATACGAAGCGTCCCCCTTTTTCTGGGAGCAAGTTCACCCCATTTTCAACTAACCCACTCCAGCTGAGCTAGCAAATCGGCAAACCAGCATCCGTCAGGATCGGACTAATTTCCAAAACTTTTTTTATTAATAGAGAGAAAGAGAAACAGAAAAAAGAAAAAAGAAATAAACCAAGAGAAAAAAAGAAGGTAATCCAATAAAAGAAAAAAGAAAAGAAATATATACAGTACAAAAATAAATAAACATTAAAAATAAAACTATTAGCAAGTTCGAAAATTGACAACAAAAATTGTTTTTTAAAGAGTTTTTGCATACGTAACAAAGGCGAATAAAAGTAAATATCAGTTCGCGCGAAAGGAACATTGAACATAAAAGAGGATATGTTAGATTGACAAGATTCTCGAACAGAAACCTGGCTGCAGAGTTCACAATTAACAAGATGGTAATGCAGTTTGATGCCGACGAGGGGCCTTCACGGCCATTTCTACGGCACCCTGCTCCCGGGGCATTTCTTGTTTTTTAGCTGTCCTTGCTGATGGTTAGCTATCACCTTACCCTGCTTGGCAGGCCCTCTCCTGGACTTCGGTTCAGTTGAAGTGCCTCCAAGCAAACCGCCTCGTTCAAAATTGCTACATATGTGCCATTTGTCCCCAGCGTAAACAAGCATTTCTTTTATTCAGTTGAAAATATCAAACATTATTCTAATAAAATATCATTCTTGGATAGTTTTATTAGTCATTTTATTATAATCATTTTATTGAGACAGAACCATATATTTTCCGTGAAGAAATTTAAGAATGCAAAAAATTGCTTGTAAAGAATGGTTTTGATGTTTTGAGACATAAGACGAAACACTTGGAAAACCTCCAGATAAATTTAAAGATGCTAAATCGGAAGCTTTACTTTCCGAAGATTCATTCCATAGGCTGCTGCATTGTATCGTACAAGAATCTTGACCATCGACAGTTAACAAGTCTGAAAAAGGTTCAGATACAAAATACTAAATTCGCTCTTCTAAATAAGAAACCAATAACCACAACAAATATTTTTCGAAAACGATCATTTTCCCCATTTTCATACAAACAATTGACTATATTTTAAATAACTTTCGATTTCATTCAACAGTCAACTCAACAATACACTCCACGAAATGATATTATTCAAACAAAAAACATGAAATCCATCAAAAAATTAAATGATTCGCTCTATCAGTATGTTTGTAAAACAAAACTTAATACTCAATTCTGCAAAGCATCATGATTTGCAATTTACAGCTTCTTAGAAACGTGATAAAAATTATCTCCCGTAAGTGCAATGTTCAAACTCACTTATTCGCTCTTTTTCATTGTATCGCACAAAACAATAACAGAGAGTATTATCAACAGACATACATATGGAGAGTTTTAAATTTCTCGCCATTTCCCTCCTACAAATATGTATCTGCTCTCAAGATACTTTCAACATATCTTCCTCATAAGATACATGAGGAAGACGTCCAAAATTATCTCGTCAGATACAGTGATTCATATATTTTGATATTATAAGATTATATGTTGCATTCCCCAACGAAACCGAAGCTTTTACATGTTTTCAAGACATGCGCAGTGCGAGGTGCCGGCAATTAATAATTATCTCTCTTGCGATTAAACCAGCATCGAAATCTAGTCAGTAATACTGAAATGCACGTAGAGTATCGTTAGGCCAATAACTTCTTACTAGATTCGGAATCTAGTCGTAAGAAAATATAAACAATAGGTAGTCGAAGTGTCAAGTGGAAATACGAATGGTTCAGTAAACAAACAAATATTAGAATATTGTTTTATTTGTATCTTGAATTGTTATCTGTCACTTAGAGCAACAGATACTATTGTGCGTGTAGTGAAAATAGTTGAACGGACGAGTTTACGCGAAGCGAAACTTGTGCGACCGGATTTGAATGAGTTTTAGAGAGTGTATTGAAAAATGCCCCTATAACCAATTAAATAAAAAACGTAGATTCAAAAACAAAGAATAAAACAAGGTAATTTTTTTGGAATGAATACTTGAAATGTTACGAACACTCTAACGTACAAAGTACGGTAACACATATCGCATTTCATAATCTAGAATAATATAGTAATTAATAAAAATGATACATAGCCGATGAACTCTGTCTTGCAATTGAATTTCGTTGCTCTGTCATGTGTGTACACCGCCAGTATACTTTGAGACTAGAATTTTATTGTGTAATGGGTTTGTTTAATTTTTTTGAATATGGATAACAACCAACATATGTTTTACAAACATATGTAGGTTTTTATTGTGTGGGTGGACTTGTACTTATTTGTAAACACATTATGAATGACTACATTATCTTTGCAAACTATGACCTTCTGTATCATGCCGGTTATGGGCGATTATTTTTTTATATGAACATCATAAGTATGGAACTGGACTGCAATTCTTTTAGGACAATCAGCCAGCAAGTCTCGTTTGGTAAGAAATTCGAAATAATTTTGTGAATTATAGTAAAATATTTTGATTTTGAAATTTTGAAAAGCAAACAAATCCGTATGTATGTTTTGGAAAATTCATAAAGAATTAGATAGCACTAAACATAGATACAATGAGGGTGAAAAGTATGCATGCATTATAGGTTAATCACAATACAGCGTTTTCCGCTGCGGCAAACGCAGCGTTCCACAGGGGGAGGCGTGAATGCCGCAGTTGAGTTTGGTGAATCACAATGCAGCCACAATGTCGCTGTCAATGCAACCAAGGCACCAACCAAAATCTTTTTTTTTTCTTTTGTTTTGCTAAATCCTGTTGAACGAGGATTAGGTTGGCTTATCACAATACACATCAGCTATCGCTTGTCTATTCCACCAGACCATTCAACCTAATTCAAACAGAGTTAATTCAACCTAGTGGTGATGCCAACCTATGATAGGTATCACCGCTAGCGGTGCGGCAAAATTAGAAATTTGGCAAATTTCGCCACTGCCGCAAATTCCGCAGCAGCCATTGTGCGCGTTACCATACAAAACAGAGCATTCTAATTTTTTGACAGCACTTCCCGCAGCCCACTGCGTTTGCCGCAGCGTAACACGCTGTATTGTGCTTAACCTATTAGAGTAACGTGGCGTGGCGTGATATTTTACCGTAGGGAAGCAATTAGTATATGTATATGTATATATATATATATATATATATATATATATATATATATATATATATATGTATAGTATATGTATATATATATATATATATATATATATATATATATATATATATATATATATATATATATATATATATGTATATACATATATATATATATATATATATATATATATATATATATATATATATATATATATATATATATATATATATATATATATATATATATATATATATATATATATATATATATCAGTGGCGTGGCGTGACAATTTACCGAAGGGAAGCAATTGGTTGATGTCCATGGTAGATTACGCTTTCCGTAAATTCGTTACGTGTAATAGAACCCCCCTATAAAAGCACCCAGGAATTATTAACGGGGACGTGAGAGTAGACATTATGTATTCTTATGAAAAAAAAAAAAAAGTTCACAGTCCTTCACACAATAAGAAACTATTTCAATATTTATCAGTAAAACATTCCCAGAACTAGAAATATCATATTTTAGAAAGTGGCCAAACTTCGAAGAATTGAAAAGGCTTAAAAATCTGAAATTTTTTAGGGATGGAAACCTTGAGTTTATTTTAACGATTATGCTACCAATTATTTCGACATAAGCACTTGTGAAGAATGGTACAACATTCTCATTGTTGTCAATTATGCACCTTGCTGGTTTACGACGTTGTGGTGTTTCACAAATCAACCATAAATCGTTCCCAATTCCCGTGAAACTATTTCTTAAAGATTGTATTTGATCTTCAAATTTTGCCATTTTGTGAATATGATACAGTATATTACATTGTTAGGACTGAAATATATGGAATAGTATGTTTTTTTAGAAAAAACATTAAACAAAAAAATAAACTAAGAATCTTTAAGTAAAACAAAAAGCCCACTCTCACTATTAACGATCTCTCCGCCTCAAATAGCACTATCATTTTCAGTTATATATT